>PKRV01002134.1:216156-419381 GCA_003709505.1 Hyphantria cunea
GGGGGGGCGGCGCGCTCTGCCGGCCCCGCGCGCGCCCCGCTGGCGCCGCGCGCGCTGCTGCCGCTGCTGGCGCACTACGCGCAGGCGCACGTCGACAAGATCAAGCAGAGGGACGCCATACACGGTGTGTACCTTTCTTTATACGTGCGGAAACCCCCACCGCCCGTCACCCCACCGAGACTTGCGGCGCGACACAGCGTATCTGAGACGGGAAGAATCCGGGAACCGCTTTATTACGACATCCAGATCCCTCCCAGACACGTTGTGTACTGTACTGTATTGTGAGCCGACCCTAAAAGGTACACGTAATAATCTGCTGTCGTGGATTTTTTTTAAGAACTTTTCTTGAATCTAGCGAGTTAAATTTCATCCACTTTCCGAGTTCAAATCGAACTGTAATTTAAAATGTCCCTTGAATTCTGATGAGAACCAATTTATACATTATCGGTATTATTATTAATCTAAAATGGCCGCCGTAACAAAATGGCGGCCTATATATTTCTAAAAAAGAAAAGCTTGTGTTTAAAAAAAACCTTTTAAATTAAATCACTTATTTTAAAACTTTTAAATAGGAACAATTATTTTAGACAATTTTTTTGTGAAACTTTCATCATTTACGTGATCTTTCAAAACTTTCAAAAGTAAATACTTTACACCATTTCTGCAAAAAGAAATATTCATACGCCGCTGTTTTAAGTCGCGGCGTGAAAATATATAACCCATAACCCATCTCGATCCACAAATAAAAAATCACATATGTTCAAAATCTGATCACCGACATGTACTAAAACTTAATCAATCAAATAAATTCATTACCCTAATAACAAGTAATCCTAATTTATTATTTCCAGCTGCATACGTAGCAGGGAGCAACGCGACGGACGATGTACATAATAGGTAACATTATTATTTAATTATCATAATTAATATATAGATAGTTGAAATGCTAATAGCGACTTGCACATATCACATCAATGACCGTCAACACTCCACTACTAAATATAAGCCTCACCTTACAAAGGAGGTTTTGGCCTACCATACCACGCTGCTCAAACGGGTTGGTACAGAGATAGTTTCAAATTTACCACATATAGTGCAAGTGAATCACACTGTAGCTCCATCTATCGGAGACACACCGAACTACTGAGTAACAGTTGATCCTGTGTCGCAATATAAAAATTCTCGCGCCTGTTAGTGTAACAACAATCTTCATTAAAAAAATTGACTCGATAAGAACTGCCTCACTGTGATCGTGATCGCTGTTAGGGTTGTCAATTAAATAATCGTTAATTTTTACATACACAAAAAATATATTGACTACACGGTTGGACTAGTGGTTTCAGTGGTCGCCACACCACTTCCTACTGCGCCAAGTGTTGTGGGTTCAAATCCTACATGGGACAACACTTTAAATTGTTGTTCTAAGTCTGGGTGTACTTTGTGCCCGTTTCGTGTATGTTTATAAAGATTCCCGTGACACAGGTATGTATGTTTTTAATGCGGGAGCAGTCTTTAAAAAAAAATTTTGAATATTTCGTTCGGTAATCATGTTTTCTGTAACCAATGATGCAAAGCATCGCACTAGGCCGCCGTAGTGTGTCACCATGCTGCATTGTCTACGCGAGCAATGCTCTGCTTATGCTTTCCATCAAGCAGATACAATTAATAAACCTTGTCTTTGATAAATAAGTTTTAAATCGTCAAGTTCAATTTCCATTTAATCAATTATATTTTATTCTTTGATTCACAACTCCGCTTTACAGATTAGAGCAAGCCTCTGAAGCCCTCCGCTCAGAACTATCAGACTGGATACCAAAAACCCAAGCCGATATTAAGTCCCTCCTCTTAGACTTAGCAGAGAGACAACTCAACATCCACAAACAAACGATCCAGGGTTGGGAGCAAGCCCTTAAACTGGCCACGGAACCCAACATTGAAGATATCTTCAAAACCGTATCCAAAAACGCTGTACAGAATCTATCACCATCAAGATGTAGATCTGAAATGTCCCCAACAGAAACGGAAAGAGATTTAGACGAATACAGCGATTATAATGATAACGAAGACTTTGACGGCCATGATGACTTTCAGAGAGAGAATGCTGATAAAGTATTGCCTGATGTCATTAAAACTGATGACGTTCTTTATGATTTAAATGACGATCATACATTCGAGAAAGATGATTCCAAGACAAATGTTACCAAAGATACTTTCGAAACCAATGATAGTTCTAAACTCAATTCGGTAGCGTCTAAAAGTGATAACGGCAATTTAAACGTACAAGAGAATCATCTAGAAGCTTCTAGATGTTATAAGAAAACGGAAGAAGATATAATCAGTGAGATATTAGAAGATAAACTCCCATCCGATATTGAGAACAAGAGTGTAAGTGAGATAGTGACAGATCCGCTGTCTGATTTTGCTGATGTGGATCTGTCATGATTTTGCGATACACTGCTCTTAAATTTAATATCAGAGTGACCTTGTAAATAAATGGTATCTAGCAAAACAGGTGTTTTGGCCTTGGATGCCACCGTTTTAGTGCGGTTGATATACACTCTAAAACTAAATGGTTCGGCTCTTCCTTCCTGTGCCGAGCAGTTAAAACCTAGAACTCGCTAACAGCGCATGTCTTTCCCTGCCACTATGATCCCGGGTCTTTTAAGGCATCTCACCAGGCCGCCATAGTGTGGGTGTGGTGCATTATTTGCATTCGCAATGAGAATGGTGACATTAGGCAGAATAGACACTTTGGCAGTCCCAATAATAATAAGGGGGTTAAAGATTTTGGCCTGTTAACCGTCCGCCATTTTGTTGTACGTTGTAAATAGATTAATTACGTCTATTTAAAGCAATAAAACTCAAAAATATGTATATATATAAACACTCCCGACTCTTAACTTACTCAACAAATCACTAAATCAAAATTAGTCCTTCAGTTTAGGAGTTATGTAGATCCCATATACTCACAGGTACACTCTTTAAACTTAAACGCGCTCATATTTTTGTATTAAAAGGGTCGTAATCCAAGGGCTCCGTGCAACAATCCAAATAAATCCCTCCTCAGTTTAAGCAGGGGATCCAATAGGACGTTGTGCTTATAAAAACTAACAAATAAATCCCCTATGGGAAATGGAAACGAAATCCAAAAGATCCCCTGGATTATCAGTGTGGACGGATATTCCAAATGAATCCCCCAGGGGATTTGAGTGGATGGAGCCCATCTAAGTTGTGGTCACAGATTCACAATGAGTATGGTGAGCTCTACAATTTGGCAGGCTCGTAAATCAAACCTTTAAAAATCAAAATAGGGTCTACATGCATCGTCTGAATATATTTAAGCTTATTGAGTAATAGGAACTCTGACTTACGTACTAAATTCACCTGATTTTTGACAGGTGACTGTGATTGTATTACTACTATCTAATGTTCTTCTACATAGAGTTCATTATTGAGCGAACACGGAGGAGGTTCTCAATTCGACTGAATTTTGTGCGTGTGTTTATATACATTTATGTATGTGTGTGTGTGTATGTGTATTTTTGTGTGCGATATCATTCTTTTTTTGAATTGAGTTAGAACTTCATTTAAAGTTTGTTCTTTATTAAATTTGTAAAGAATATTCTGCTACGTATTTCCTGCGAGCCTATGTTCCCAGATATTGTTGAGGTCGGCTTTAGGTGTACTAGTATACGGCTGAACTCTTAACGACCGCCATGAGAATTCCGACCTCAAAAATTCAAGTACCAAGTGTTATTGAAGTTCTTAGTCCATACGCTTAGATACGGTCACCTTGATCGCGCTGCAGTCGCATGTGAGGCAGACCGCCAAAAAATCAAAGGGCTCGTCTGCAGCGTACACCCACAAGTAAGTATGATTTGTCAGTTTTCACCTTGTATGGAATAATA
The DNA here is from genome assembly GCA_003709505.1 of Hyphantria cunea. NCBI lineage: Eukaryota > Metazoa > Arthropoda > Insecta > Lepidoptera > Erebidae > Hyphantria > Hyphantria cunea. The sequence goes on from PKRV01002134.1 coordinate 220,065, forward strand.
TAGGTGAGATACCTAAGGCAAAAAGCAGTCGGAAAATGTTAGTTTATAATAATATATTTTTAGATTTTTTCCCATACATAGTAAATTACCTTATTGCATGTGGGTGTACCTACACTATCTAAACAAATGGACTATAGACACACTGTTGTCGGACTGTCTCAAATTATCCGTCACGATTGCGACTGATGTTTGTTTGGCAACCGAGTTTAACGTACTCTCCGAGATACGAAGGAGTCTCAATGAGTTACGGTATGGCCATCCATTCGAAGACTGGCCTGACCAGGGCTACTATGAGCCTCTAAAACTATTTAACTATGTACTTATTTCAAATCTACGTTTACCAAAGTAATGTGCTGAATACTAATGTCTTATTATATCAAATGCCCCATAGACAAATATATAAATCGTACCTTATGTATACAAAACGTATAATATACAGAATATTAATATCGATGTACCCAAAACAAGTAACCATAGAGTGCTTAAAACATAGCTTGATCTCTGTGATTGCGAAACCGATGAAGTAACTTTGAACAAGCGACTTTAGGTACTTTATACTAGCCGAGTCCCGCAGTACAACAACAATCGCGGGTAAAGTCGCTCGGAAAACCTGATCTAAAAAAAGTAGCCTGTGTTACTCCTTATGTCGTCATCATCACCTATCTGACACTGAAAGTCCCGTCAAAATCGGTCCAGCTATTCCAGACATTATCCGGTACAAACCGACAGACAGACAAAAACTGTAAAAATGAAATTTTGGTATATGTACCGTGTATACATACAAATAAATTGAGTAAAAAACTTTATTTTTTAATGTTACAAATAGACACTCCAATTTTATTTATTTGTGTAGATAATATATGTTCATTCCTTTCGTGCTAGTTTTATAACAAACGAAATGCAATCTACTTAGAAAAATTAACAAAACTAGTATGTCTATTTGTAATATTAAAATAACCGGTTTTTTTACTAAACGCATTTATTTTTTAACAAATATATTTGTTTTAATGTGTTGAATGGCCTAAGATAGAATAGTTAACATCACGGTTAGACCAATAGGAACCCAGCATCATTGAAGAGTCGTACACGAATTTGCGTGGGTCAACTAGTAAATTATTAACATAATAAACTGCACCTAAGATGTACCTCGTAAGATTTTAAATGACACTAGTGACAACTGGCACAGAGATCAAGCTATATTCTAAAGGCTATAGTGACAATTTAGAATTATATACTCTTTAGTTTAATGTGTATTAAAATATCTGGCAATACTTCTTTATTTCTATACTGTAACATTGTAAAATAAAAGACTTTTGTAATAATGAATATTTATTGTTTTATTACTTATTGTTCTGGAAACGAATGGCTCTACCCTGCCAGCATTAGTTCTTACAGAAGACTAACCTAAAATTACAGCATTTGTGCTGTCGTGTTTCGTTGATGATTGCGAGACCGGTGGCCCAATGATGTATGGGTCACGATGCTGCATTGTTGCTTTCTCTGTATGCATAATGAGTGTGGTAACCACCTCTCTTAAATTCATTTTTATTTTTTTTATTTTTTTTTATATATATATAAGCTGCCAAAATGAGTCTGCCCTGCCTGATGGAAAGCATGAGCAGAATCCAAGAGTGGTGGTCACCATCCTCAATGCGAAAAAGAACAATGCAGCATGGTGACCCACACTATGGCGGCCTGGGGGGAAGGGGGATGGTGAGGGGGATAGGGGGCGTTGGATTGGGGTATGGGCCTCCGGTATCCTCACTCACTCGATGAAACACAGCGAAAGCGCTGTTTCACTCCGGTTTTCTGTGAGGCCGTGGTATCACTCCGGTCGAGCCGGCCCATTCATGCCGAAGCGTGGCTCTCCCACGGTTATTTTTATTATTGGTAAACTACATTATCAGTGAGTAACATGAGCTACAATTCAAAGTGATACACGCGGGGGAAGATGCAGGCAAAAGGTATCATATTAGAGCTTTTGTTTCTGACCATTTCATTTGCATTGTTGTTGTATGAGGCGCTCATAGCCCAGTTGCACTCGGTGATTAGAAACAATCACCGAGGGTAAGCAACGACGGCGCGGTCATTAACTGGATGGGTGACCTCTGGCGGCATGTTACCATAAGCGTCTCCGTGATTTGGAGATCACGTTAAGCAGTCGGTCCCGGTTGTTATCATGGAATAACACTCGTGAAGCTTAGTTGGAGGCCTTCGGGCGGCTTAAATACATCCAACGATAAGATACCGTAGCCACAACGTATTCTTGCCAGTCCCCAACACGCACTTGGCCAGCGCAGAAAACATATGGCCTTAACCCTCTTCTGAGAGGAGACCCGAGCCCAGCAGTGGGATATTATGGGTTGTTGATTGACGAATTGATTTCATTTGCAAGAATATTATAAAGGTTTTAAATACTATCAGTAGTTACAAAAGATAAATGGATTTATTTTATTGTACGTTATCTTTTTGAATTTTTTGAAACGCTGTCGTGGCTATCATTTAAAGGTAGTATCTGATCCGTGTGGATGAATTAATAATAATGAGTGTTGCCACCCCTATTCATTTTGTGAGTGCCGTAAAGCTGACTAAAGGAACAAATTAGGCAAGACAACATCACAAAAAATAAAAAGAAAAACTAAACATACCCTATGCCACCGCATTTGTACGTTGTTATATATAACTAGCTTTTACGGGCGGCTCCGCCCGCGTGTTTGTCGCTTATCGCAGCAAAAAATAGCCCATGTCCTCCCTCAAGAATCAAAGGGGCCCCCTTTGATTTCATTGAAGTCAGTGCAGTGGTTTAGCCGTGAAAGCGGGATAGACAGAGTTACGTTCGTATTTATAATATAAGTATGGATAGTTACACGGTACGGTCAAGCACTGCTTGACCTCGGGTCTCCTCTCAGAAGAGGGTTAAGGCCAAACGTTACCACGTGTATCTACACTGAATATTATACATCAGAATGCTCTACACCCTAAAGGCTCTTATTGTGGGAACGCCATGCTTCGGCATGAACGGGTGTGTGTGCAGTGATACCACGGCCTCCCAGAAAAGCAGTGAGTATGTAATCGAAGGCCCGTTCCCCAACCCGATCCCCTCCCCATCCCCCAAAGGCCGGCAAACACACTTGTTACGCCTCTGGTGTTGCGGATCTCTCTGGGCGGTGGTAATCGCTTACCATCAGGTGATAAGTCTGTTAGTTTGCCCCCCATTTCATAAAAAGGAAAAAAAGTACTGCAAGTGACCACACAAGTCAACCTATCATAGTCTTGCTGGTTATTGGTCTCTCATTTCACGCCACTTGTTGTAAATTAGAAGGTTATTCCACAATTACCATTGATCGTTAGGCTCATAAGTTGGTAATTACTAAACTTAGTAGGTACTGTAGGGTCAGATCAAATAAAAAAGGTAGATAGCGCACGTAGAACAAGCAAATGAAGCATCTTTTTTAAATATGTGTCAGCTATTGACAGTGTTGCCACTTTTTAAAAAAGTTACAAAATCAGTAATGTGCAAAAATAAATCTGTTTGTTGCGTATAAATTACAATTAGATACATATTTGTGTAAATGAATGAGGCATGTATAAACATACAGGCCTCATCATCAGAGCAGAAAAAATGAGAATATCAATAGGGCGCAATCTAGTGGACTTAAAGTCGCAATCGGAAAATTAAAAAAAACAGCATCATGGGTATCAAACATTTCAAAACGTTAGGCTGAATTAAAAATGGTTTAGCCATTTACAAGACTTGAGAGTTGCAAGTAGGGATAAACAGTTGAATATTTTGAAATGTATTCATGTAGGGTAACAAATAAAAGGACATGATGTGCTTATTACAAATATATCAGATAAAAATACACACTTCAATAAAAAAAAATTAAAGTAATTCAAATAAAAAAATTAAAAAACAACAAGCATAAGACAAAATAACTAAAAAAAAACAAAAAGTATAAAAATCACAGATGAAAATAGCAATAGTGTATAATTACTAACAGGTAAATTCCGCTTTTAAATGAGTTACACCGTATGCTACTATAGATAATATAAAAGCAAAAATCAGCATATATCTTCATTAATTATCTTAGAATCCTTTATTTTGTATGAGTTTCTTAAATTTTTAGCACTTAGAATTCAATGTCGTCGTCAGTGTATTTATTTTACATACATTACACAGCTTAATGTTTAAATATTTTTAAATTAAATGTATTTTTACAAATGACGTCATGTGTCAAAATACATTTAATTTAAAAACGGACGGTGAAGTTTGTCTCGAGTTCTCTGGCATCTCATTAATCCTGGCGTTATCCAGAGTTTTATAGAGCTCCGGGAGCGACTAACAGTGATAGTTTTAAAGTTATTTTGCACGGATGTTTTTAGAATTTTATTGAATTCATTTGCAGCTACGTCTGGGTCGTCAGTCCCATAGATGTTTGTCCAATCTGGCGACTCTATGTTATTCCTTGAGACTTTTAGTGTACTTTTGGTGTACTTTTACAACCATTTAATTGCACAAGACGGGAGTTCGTAGATAAACTTACTGCACGACAACTTGTACTATACTGACCAAAAGTAATGTAGTTTTTGAGTGTGTGTGTGTGTGCGCGTTAACGCGTGTATTTACTTGAAAGTAGCTGAGTTTTTTGCTTCAATAAAAAAAAAGGCCGTGCGTTATCTAACTTTTTTTTTATCTGAGACTGTAGGTAATAATAATTGTTACCGATAAAAGTAGCCTGCAATATGAGAAACCTATGCCCAATAGTGGACTACAATAGACTGATGATAATATTTTGCAATAGAGGAATTAGTTAAAATTTGATAAAAATATCACAATGTGCGCCGCTAAGGTGACCACGGGGATGTGAAGCGACCATCTTGCTATCAATTCATGCTGCGTCGACAGTAGCTGTTTGCTTAACGCACCCGCACCATAACACGGCCATCTTGTCTAATGACCACGGAGATAGGAAGCGACCATCTTGCGATCAATTCATGCTGCGTCAACGGTAGTTGTTTGCTTAACGCACCCGCACCATAACACGGCCATCTTTTCTAATCGGAACCACGTCGCCATCGCATACTCATCGTGTTAGCGAGCAATACGCTGAATATTACTGAGGCATTTTCATCTTTCTGAATAGATTGTTTTTTTTTTTTTTTTTTTTTTTTATATTTAAGCTGCCAAAATGACTCTGCCCTGCCTGATGGAAAGCATGAGCAGAATCCAAGAGTGGTGGTCACCATCCTCAATGCGAAAAAGAACAATGCAGCATGGTGACCCACACTATGGCGGCCTGGGGGGAAGGGGAATGGTGAGGGGGATAGGGGGCGTTGGATTGGGGTAAGGGCCTCCGGTATCCTCACTCACTCGATGAAACACAGCGTAAGCGCTGTTTCACACCGGTTTTCTGTGAGGCCGTGGTATCACTTCGGTCGAGCCGGCCCATTCATGCCGAAGCGTGGCTCTCCCACGGTAAAAATTGTCTGTTGATTGTCTGTTGAAGTTAGTAACAATTTGATAATCTGTGGATATTCCGTCGACTGTCAAATTCAACGTTGACAATACAGTGCCAAACTTGCGAAGTAAAGTTTTGTTTTTAAGGAAATACCAACGCCAAGTGTTTTGCTAAATATACAATAAAAGGTTTCACGCAAGAGTTTCTAAGAAATCCATCAAAATTGCGTCCAAAATGCAAAGCGTTAGCGCTCCGCGGGAGCCAACGCAACCCGTAATTAGCACGAGCTCAACGATCCTCAATATGAGGGAAAAAGAAAAGTACATAGAAGATTTCGACTTTCCCTTCTGCGACGAGTCGTCTAAGTACGAGAAAGTTGCTAAAATTGGCCAAGGTACGTTTGGTGAAGTGTTCAAAGCCCGCGCAAGAAACAGCAACAAGAAGTTCGTCGCGATGAAGAAAGTCCTCATGGACAACGAAAAAGAAGGTTTTCCCATCACAGCCTTGCGTGAAATCAAGATCCTACAGCTGCTCAAACACGAAAATGTTGTTAACTTAATCGAGATTTGCCGCACCAAAGCGACATTGCACAACAAGTACAGGTCTACCTTCTATTTAGTATTTGACTTCTGTGAACACGATTTGGCGGGATTATTATCAAATGTAAACGTTAAATTCAGCTTAGGTGAGATCAAGAAGGTTATGCAGCAGTTACTGAATGGTTTATACTACATCCATAGCAATAAAATCCTCCACAGAGACATGAAGGCTGCAAATGTGTTGATTACCAAGAATGGTATCTTGAAGCTGGCTGACTTTGGACTAGCCAGGGCATTCAGTGTAGCAAAGTCTGGACAAGTGAATAAATACACAAATAGAGTGGTTACTTTGTGGTATAGGCCTCCAGAGTTGTTATTAGGTGAGTTAATTTATTTACTTCACTTATCACTTCTCCCTCCTGTCTGTATTGTTTCTAAATTCTACTTTGTATAGGTTATATCTCTGCACGGTCATTACACTGCTCGAACTTTGCCTTGGTAGTAATTGTGTGTAATAATTTGTATAAAAGAACAAGTTTCTTTCTTATTGTACTTGGTTCTCTTTAGTGCATTTTACTTTTTAGTCTTCTACGACTTTAACCTTTTACCTTCAGGTAACATTGTGGGGAGGAGCTTGTAATAAATACATATAAAACCACAAGTGTCATAAAACAATTGTTAATTGTTTATTTAAGGTCACTAAGTATAGATAAAACACTGTCTTGAATGGTTCGTAGAAAACAGGAATTTGTTAGGGAAATCCCAATACGAACCCGTATTGGGATTTCCCATCATGCTTCTTCTTGCTTTGGATAGTAAGCCGAGACTTTCCATCATGCTTCTACCTTTTCTAAACCTAGAAAAGGTAGAAGCATGATGGAAAGTCTCGGCTTACTATCCACTGATATCTGAATATCTTTTTTAAATAAAGAACAGCTGGGTGGAGCATTCCTTGACATAACATCAGCGTATTACAACATTCATTCTGATTCTCATACTCAAGAATATAGATACATCTCAACTAGGAATTCCCAAAAGAATTGCAGTTTATTTTCAGTAAGATCCATCACCATCAAGAGCGGGGATGTCTCTTTATCTCCCAGAATGATCAGGAAGGATTTACCTCGAAGTTTGGAGCTAAGTCCTCTCTTATACAGTCTATACATATGGTTTGGAATTATCGATAGCTCCATATGCTCAAATTCTACAATATGCTGATGATCTAGTATTTTGCTAAAGTGGCTACATTTTCAGTCTTTCTCTATCTGCCTCTAAAGTTTGGTGGTAATTTTAACCAAGAAGAGAATAATTCTCCAAGTTGACATTTCAGTCCTTGGTCAAACTATTCTGCAGTATGATAAGGTTAAATTCTTTGGAATGTGGTTAAACACTAGACTGACGGCAGTATTCCACGCTGAATATGTTGTGGCAAAGTGTGTAAGAAATATTAATGCCCCTTGTTCCCTCTCTGTTGTTTGATGGGGTTCTCATCTTTTTTCTTAAAACTTCTCTAGGATGCTATGATCCGTAGCCTTCTCTTGATTGCAGTTTTTTGTGTTGAATCCCATAAATAAATCTAGTCTCTAAAAATTCGATAAAATATAGTCCAAATGTCTTCACATTATTCTCGGAGCGATGAAATCCTCTCCCATTAACTCCATGCAGTTGAAAGTTGACTGACCCTTTTCTTGCTCTCCGTAGACAATCTCTCGCCAACAGCTTCTTTTTAAACTTATACAAAATTCTGATCCTCCTAAATTAGAGCAACTATCAGTATTATTGAGTATCCATGACCCCCGCTCTTAAAAAAAGTCCTCTTGTTCTTGCCTTCCATTCATCCTCTTTCCTAACCCTCTGTTCCAAAGTTCCAACTTATTCATTTCATCATTTTTGTACTCCTTATGAAGCATTATTAATATACCAACCTAACATCGTGTCGGACTTTGGAATTGATAAGTTCTCACTAGAAGCGAACAGTCTACTTCTTAATGAAATTACCTCCAATTATAATTGGCGCCTAATTTTTACTGACCACTCTAAAATCTCAGCTGATAGCCCAGTGGGTGCTGCTGTTTGGATTCCTTCTAGTAGCATAATTTTGAATTTTAAATTGTCCACATCATCGTCGCTCTTCACAGGTGAGTCTTTAGCTATCTTAGAAGCTATTTTCTTTATAAAATCCCATAATTTAAACAATAGCATAATTTTTTCGGATTTCAAAAGCTGCCTGCAATTTATCCTATCAAATCCATTCGGATCAAACCCGAGTATCCCTATTATCCTTGAAATAAGACATCTTTTTCAAACCCAAGAATTAAACATAAACATTGTCTTGGCCTGGATACCTGGACACTCAGGAATTTCAGGAAACGAGACTGCTGATTCTTGTGCAAAAAACACAGTTTATACTGGTTCTCAAGATCATGCATAAATATACTCCTATGATATCTAATCATCCCTTAAATCATGGCTGTCGGAGTCCTGGTCTAGATTGTGGCTCATGTCGAGAACTGTCAAAGGCCAATATTATGGAGATATTCAATCAGAAATTCCTATTGTCTTAGTTTGCTAAATTTAAAAAATTGAATAAGATCATTACTTCCACAATTTGTTGTTAAAAACTAAACCACTCATGTACTGTATTTTTGGTTAAACTCAGACCTAGGGATGCATCTATCTGTGAATGTGGACTTGATGAGGGATCCACGAATCAAATATTTTTAAATGCCCCAAGACTAGGGGTCCTATTTATGAATTCATTCATGCTCATATTCCTCTCCCCAGACCCGCACGAAAAAATATGTATGTGAAAAATAGATGTCAGATAGATGTGACATATACAATATGTATGTGTGCAAAAAAAAATATGTTAGATATATTTTCAGATATATGTTATCAAACATTTTTATATAGGTGCCAATATATATTTCAAAAATATCGAAATATAAAGGTTACATATATTTCTGTATGTATGTTAACATATATTCGTAGATATATACTAATATACATAACGAAATGTATATGATATATATATTGACATTTATGTGCACACATTTATGAGCATAACGAATTTTTTTGCGCTGTTTCTTATACAATTATTAGAATTTCAAATTTAAAAAACAGAAAAATTATCTTAGATGTTTTAGAAGATCAAATTAAAAAAGTATATCAGGGACATTATGAAATTTTATTCCTTTAAATCATTAAAAATTAAAAAAAAAACCGGGCGGGTAAATAATACATATCAAAATATATTTAGACATATACATCTAAATACATTTTGTTATACATACAAAAGTGTATGTTGACATATATTTGAATATATATACAGACATATATCTCAATATTACACATAATTTTACGCAAAAAAAAATCCTTAAATATATACGGCATGTATAATTATATATTTTCACACATACATATTTTTCCGTGCGGGCATCCCTAAATTACTCTGAATGCGTGTTCACACTCCTTTTGTAAATATATACTAGGCAAAGTAGTTACAGTTAGTAAACAAAATTAAACTATAGTTTTAACATCAAATTATTTATACATTTAATACCATGATTATGGGCGTACCCAGGTTCTAGGCCAAGGGGGGGCAAATCTGGTTTTTATAATACACTAGTTGAGCCCCGCAGTGTTCCCCGCTATTATAGTTGTTGCCGCGAGTTACGCCGCGGGGCGAAGCTAGTCTAAAAAGTATGACTAATGATGTACTTTAGACTAAGTTACTCCTTACATCATTAGCTATGAAAGTTCCGTCAAAATCGGTCCAGTCATTTTAGAGATTAGCCGAAACAAATAGACAAACAAAAATTTAAAAAATGCAGTTGTTTTAATATTACCAACAGACACGCCAACTTTATTTATTTGTACAGATATTTTTACATAAATTCTTTAGGCTCAGCAGTTGTGTCTACTATAAGGTATAAAAAGGTATTTAGTAAATATTATGGGAGGCGGTTTGTATATTTTACATTTGAAATAGTTTGAGTGTTTACCAGTTTATTTATATTTTTTTCTAAATAATACTTTCCCTACTGAGACATTACCGTTTATTAGAATTTGCTACTTATATGGTTGACTGCCTCAGTGGCTCAGTGGTAGCGTACGCGACTGCTGTCCATGAGGTCTCGGGTTCGAATCCTGGGTCGGACCAAATGTTTGTATGATCTGCAAATATTTGTTTCGGAGTTTGGGTGTTTTCTATGTATAATATGTATGTATATACAAAAAAAAAAGAAGTATTTATGTATTAATATCAGTTATCTAGTACCCATAATACAAGCTCTGCTTAGTTTGGGACTAGATGGCGTTGTGTGTTAGATGTCCGAAATATTTATTTATTTATTTATTACATACATACTAACATGATCATATAATAGGTAGAACATACCTGTGACAAGAAACGCTTATTTAAGGCTTAAAGCCTTTATCCCTAAACATCAGCCTTTAACAGTATATCTGTTTGTTCCGGATAATCTCTGACCGATGTCTACAGTCTGACAGCTGATGATATAAGAGTCACTTAGGCTACTTATTTTTAGACTAACTTAGACCCGCGGCATTGCCCGCGGTTACAACAACAAACGAGGTTAACAGTTAACAGCATGTTAATAATTACAACACATTACATATTTGTTCCACTGCAAAATACAAAGCATCATAATTTTTCAATTGGCTACCAATTCGCCTACGCCGTGAACTACGCGCGCTTACTGTCCTATACACTATCCTGAACAACCCGTCTTCGCCAAATTATTTAAAATCGTACTTTCAACTCTTATGTAGTAATCATAACAAAAACCTTCGGTCCTCTAATAACCTTCTTCTTCTTCTTCGTCCCTCCCATAAGTCTGAGTTCGTCGGCTCATCCTTTTTTGTTCGGTCCGTTATTCTTTGGAAGGAGCTTCCGCTCGAGGTCAGGATGGCCACCAACGTTTTTACATTCAAAACAAAAGTACACTGGTATTTATTAAATCAGTTCGCAGAATCAACCAATTCATAAATGACATCTCATTCTAGTTATGGTATATATTTTTGTATGTATGTATTTATTTTTATTTTAGGAAAAGTATGTATATGCATCTATTTATTATGTGTAGTTTATGGTAAGTTTATATATGTATGTGTATTTTATAATTTACAAATAAACCTGATTGCACCTACTTCCTATTTTCTCTGCATCACCTAAAGGTTGACTGGTAAAGAATGCCTTAGGCATTAAGTCCGCCAATGAACGTTAAGTGCATGATGTATAATAAATAAAAAAATAATAATAATTTAAATTGTCCTCAATTACTGTTGGGTTAGCAGCAATCATACTAACAAATGTCATGTAGTTTAATTACTGTAGTTGTGTCATCACAGGAAGACCAACCTAAAATAATGAGTATGGTGACAAGTACTCTTGAATTCTGCTCATACTTTCTATCAGGTAGAGTAGAGATTAGGCCTATACATTAAAAAAAAACTAGCTCCTACACTACTAGAAAAAACCCTTCTTAAAGAGAGATCTTTCCATTGAAACCGACTTCAAAAAAGGAGGAGGTTCTCAATTTCACGGCCTCACAGAAAACTGCTATTGCATAAAAAAAGGTCAACTGAAATTTTTTGTATTGTTTGTTGTCTCAGAATTAGGGATGGGGTGAACTGATTTTGATGATACGTTTTTAAATGAAATCTGGTGGTTACCACATGTTCCTATTTTAATTTGGTTCAGATCTTGAAGTCTGTTTTAGGCTGTAATTTTTTTATTTTGTTAAAATTGTTGTTTGTTATCTTCTCAGAACTTTCAACTGTGTAAGCCAATTCGATGATTCTTTTTTATTTGAATACTGGTGCTTCTCATGCAATCCCATTTCAATTTGATACAGTTCTTGATTTGTTTTTTAATTGTTTTTCTCTCTGTAGTCTTATTGCCTCGCTTGTTCTTAATATATCATATATAAAAATAAATATTATTATTATTATATGCGTACAGGTGATCGCAACTACGGCCCACCAGTGGACATGTGGGGAGCTGGCTGCATCATGGCAGAAATGTGGACGAGATCTCCGATAATGCAGGTACTGGATATATTTTTATTATTACAACCTTTTATTCATCTGGGCAATTTACACATACGATTCGGATCCCATACTAGGCCCCTTATTATTCTAACTAGAATTCTTATCATATACCATATACCTCTATTGTCAGCTGTCTACTTCAGAACATTGCTTCAAGTTTTCCAGCATTTTTATATGTGAGCCTGCCAAAGTGTCTCCACTCTACCTGATGGAATGTTTAGAAGACTGGTGATCATCATACTAATTACGATTGCAACATTTCAGCATGTTGTACCATACTATGGCGGCTTATTGATCTACTAATACGTCATTGGTGTTGTTGTCTTGTGTAATTTGCACCCTCATGTCGTATTAGTCTAATAAACTTCACGAATATATATTTTTTTTCCCACCACAATGTATCTACCCCACAAAATTTCTACACCATCCAAAGGTTGGCTGGTAGAGAATGCCTTGGGCATTAAGCCCGCCGTTGTACATGTGTGCATGAAGTTTTAAAATAAATAAATAAATCCGTTGAAGCCTAACACACGTACACCGACATGAGATCCGCTTCACCGCCGGCCGGTGCCGTATGTTAATCGTCGCCTCTTGCGTCACCCATTGGATGAATAAGGTAGTCATGGCCAGTCGTGATCACTGCTGACAGAAGTGAAAACTCAAAACTATAGTCGAACAGTTGTTTATGCACACCTGAAATGAATCTCAGCTCTTTTAATAAAATGCGCGATAAAAGAAGTCAAAAAATTTTAGATTTTTTTTTATTTTTACATAGAAAGCGTTCGGTGATAACGACGCGAGTGATGACTGATTTTTTGTTCATCTAAACAGTGCTCAACGCGCCTAACGAAGTATTCACTTCAATATATTTTTTTAAAGAATATTCCCATTCTTGTTTTCTCTTTCTACATGTAAATTCTTTTTCTCTTCTCAGGGTCCAACAGAGCAACAGCAGCTAATCCTCATCTCACAGCTGTGTGGCTCTTGTACCCCTGACGTGTGGCCTGGAGTGGAGAACCTCGACCTGTACAATAAGATGGAGCTACCCAAAGGCCAAAAAAGGAAGGTCAAGGAACGTCTAAAGCCATATGTAAAGGACCCTTATGGCTGTGATTTGTTGGACAAACTACTACAGCTGGATCCTGCAAAGAGGTTAGTGTATATCAACAGCTTGTGAATTTCTATAGCTCGTAGCAGCCGGTGACACTCCTTAGATGAAACGTTGAGGGTTCAAACCTGGCTTGGAGAGTACCCGGATGGCGTAAGAAAGCGGTTCCCGGATCTCTCCCGTTTCAGGCGCAGAGTGGCACACCGTGGTGGTTTAGTGGGGAGTCTGGCGAGTCAGTCAGGAGTCCCACACGAAGTGAACCCCCTGTCCCCGCAGGGGGGGAGCGAAGTGCGTAAAGGCATTCCACCACGTCAAAAAAAAAATGCTTTCTTAGTAGCTCTTACGACACCCACGGGTATATAAAGTACCATGGGAGAGCCACGCTTCGGCATGCATGGGGCAACTCGACCGTAGCGATACCAAGGCCTCACAGAAAACTGGTGTGAAACAGTGTTTGCGCTGTGTTTCCCCTAGTGAGTGAGGATACCGGAGGCATTTATCCCAACAAGTGGGTTGCTGGACTTTAGGAGATGGGGGGTGGCCCCCATCCTCTAAAGGCCAGCAACCCACTTGTGACATCTCTGGTGTTCGGTAATTACTTATCATCAGGCGTTAAGTCTGCTCGATTGACCCTCATTCCATAAAAAAGTAACAAAATTCATAATCAGTCACCACACGGATTAATTTTAGAACATTGTTTGCAATAAATGTTAATTTTTTTCCCAGGTATGATGCTGATACAGCTTTAAACCACGATTTCTTCTGGACCGACCCTATGCCGTGTGATCTCGCCAATATGTTGGCCCAACACACTCAGAGCATGTTCGAGTATCTGGCACCTCCTAGGCGGCCAGGCCATCTCCGTCATCACCACCACGTTGCCGGCGCCCAGGCCAAGCCCAGCCAACCCGTGCAGGACTCCGGGTACCAGGATCGCGTGTTCTAGAAGTTGTATAGTAAGAAAGAGGGATAAGTGATATTGACGCAGTGAGATATTTGTACATATTAGTAGGTTAAAAAAAAACAAAAAGTTATAAAAACTTAAAAAAAATATGTATTTTTATCGTAGAGCAACACAGGCCGGCGGACTGGAGGGGAGTTGCCATAGCGTCATTTTCCGATAGATAGATAAAACAGTGTGTTATTTATACGAGGGGAAATCTACCCACATGACATTTAGATACACATATAAAAACTATTACTAATACTTTTTATATATGTACGTGTATGCGTAAGTGTAAATATGTGTGTATGTATGCAAATGCGTATGTAGCTATGTATTTGTGTATGTGTATGTATGTATTACATACATATGTTTAAAGTGAGTATATATATATATATTATATGTATGAGTCCATACATAATATGCATGTATGGAGATGTATATGTATTTCCAGTTATATATATTCATTAGAATTAAAAAATTTTTCAAAACTCATTGCACCGTCAACTGCTATTATCTCTCCGATATATTTTGATCCATCCTAAGGTTGCCTGGAAGAGATTGCTTTTGGCAATAAGGTCGCCCTTTACACAACATATATTTGTCGTTTTCTGTACTCTCTTGTAAACTATAATACGGTGTGCAAATAAAGAGTTTTCTATCTATCTATCTATCTATCTACAATTTAAACAAAACATCCATAATTTCACGCCCACAAACACATTTTGTATCATAACAGTGTAACGCGTAGGCTCATTTGAGCTTATACTTTGACAAAGGGGAACGTCTGCGTATATTTACCACCTATTTATTGTATTGCTCTACGATACACTTTAATGTAATTTAAATTGACTGCTATATAGTTATGATAAAAGTAACGTGTTCCTTAAGAAATAAATCTTAAAATATGTCAAAGGATGAACTTTAAAAACAATTTCAAATTTCAAAATACACCGTCTGATAATATAGGCTAACATATAACTTGTACATCGCACAAGCCAAATTGTACTTTATTGTTAAACATCTACAGTCGCAATTCACTTGTATAGTTATACCTTTTGTGCGTAATAATTAATTTACACAGAAATAAAATCCCTTATC
This sequence comes from Hyphantria cunea, assembly GCA_003709505.1. Taxonomy (NCBI): domain Eukaryota; kingdom Metazoa; phylum Arthropoda; class Insecta; order Lepidoptera; family Erebidae; genus Hyphantria; species Hyphantria cunea. The sequence continues at coordinate 235,290 of PKRV01002134.1, forward strand.
GCTATTCGCTGCGTGCCTCCCGACCTCGCTTTTAGTCATCCATCGTCATATCGCTGTATGAAATACAGTATTTTTAAGAACTTTAGGTTGAATTTAAATTGTTACCGAATTAATCTCTCTTGAAGAGCGAGACTTTAAAACTAATTTCATCAATAACTCATAATTACCCACTGTTGGGCTCGGGTATCCTCTGAGAAAGGGTTAAGTCCATACATCCTGCTCGCTGGCTGAGTGCGGGTTAAGGACAGGCAAGAAAACGTTGCGGCTACGTAATTTTGTCGTTGGATGTTTTTAGTCGCCCAAAGGCCTCCAACTAAGCGTCACGTTATCCTATGATAGCAATTGGGCCGACTGCTTAACGTGACCTCCGAATCACGGAGACGCTCATGGTAACATGCTCACACAAATTTACTTTTATTTACTTTTATATAAATATACTCAATTTCGACTTTGATGGTAAGTGGCATACGTAGGTTGAACATAATGTAGTTCCTAAGACTGTAAATAAAACTGTTATTAAAGAAAACCTTGTATATAAATAAGTTTTATGTAATAAGCATATAATTTTTTTTTATTTATTTAAATAAATAAAAAAAGGATTGTGTGGTTTTATGAAACCACGGTAAAAGTGAAACTTTTTTTCACATGCAAATAAATAAATCTAATAAAGCAAATAAATAACAACATTTACATTAAACACTGACAAAAACAAACAAACTAGCGTGGAGCCCACCGTCCGACTGGCGACTGGACACTGGCCGACCGTCACGCGTCACGCGACATGCGATACACAGACCAAAAAATTTGAGATGATGTAATAAAAGTTTCACTTTAATAAAATTTATACACAATCGATAATTTTGCGTATAGTTTTTAACTGTCGTATCGATTTTTTTTATTTAAAAGTTAATTTGTACATAAATGCCTTCCAAAATATTATCTGTACCACAAGTCTATATAAAATCCTGTGACAATTTGTCTTTCAAATCCATGTCATTTAACAATAATTGAAACTTAAAGCCTCTACACTCTCTCAACACAGGTCGGCGGGACAGCGAATTTCCCCGATACATAACAGTTAATTTTTTGCGGTAGGAATTATTACACATACATTTAACACTCGCATAGTCAAGTATTCATCTATCACTGCACAATCACATAGAACATTCACAATTTCAACCACACTTATACATTGGGTCATAACCGTGTAACGCATAGGTCCCACTGCACAATCACATAGAACATTCACAATTTCAACCACACTTATACATTGGGTCATAACCGTGTAACGCATAGGTCCCACTGCACAATCACATAGAACATTCACAATTTCAACCACACTTATACATTGGGTCATAACCGTGTAACGCATAGGTCCCACTGCACAATCACATAGAACATTCACAATTTCAACCACACTTATACATTGGGTCATAACCGTGTAACGCATAGGTCCCACTGCACAATCACATAGAACATTCACAATTTCAACCACACTTATACATTGGGTCATAACCGTGTAACGCATAGGTCCCACTGCACAATCACATAGAACATTCACAATTTCAACCACACTTATACATTGGGTCATAACCGTGTAACGCATAGGTCCCACTGCACAATCACATAGAACATTCACAATTTCAACCACACTTATACATTGGGTCATAACCGTGTAACGCATAGGTCCCACTGCACAATCACATAGAACATTCACAATTTCAACCACACTTATACATTGGGTCATAACCGTGTAACGCATAGGTCCCACTGCACAATCACATAGAACATTCACAATTTCAACCACACTTATACATTGGGTCATAACCGTGTAACGCATAGGTCCATTTGTACTTATACTTTGACAGAGGCGAACGCCTGCGCATGGCTACTCCCCATCGTTTTCTCTATGGCTCAACTGGTGGGCGGGTGTAGAGTATTTCTATTAAGTGTTCAATACAGCGACAGCAATATAAATGTCGTATGTACTTATATCATTTCAAGGAAAAATAAACTCTAAGTTGTATGTATAGGTTCAAAAGAAAATTAGCTTACAATTTAAGTTGTAGTGTATATTTCGATTGTGTATAAAATATTTGTTTAGGTATAACATGTTGACTGAATGTATATGTATGTTTAATGTTTGTAATCCTTAATTTATAAATAAAACTTATTTTATACGAAATATGTTGTTTTTAATTCATTGCTTCTTTTTGACATGTAAATTGTTAAAGACCCAGCTCTAGAAATATTTTAGTGTCGGAGGGACTTTTTAGAGGTACGTGAAGCAGGCACAAAGAAGACTCAGAACAACAAATCATACAGTGTTGGCCATGTGGGTTTGGTAACAAGCAGGGCAGTAGAATGTAGCGAAGGGACCGCTTCGTGGTTAAAAAGCGCCCGTGTCGCAATTAATAATATCAGCCAACTCGACCAGAAAGATATAGACTCATAGAAAATCTCACATACCACTCAATGAAGGGGTTGGGGATTCTCAAAGGACAGCCTGGCAACAACAACTGTCCTTTTGTAAGGTCCAATCCATCACTTCATTTCATTGAAATCGGTTCAGTGGTTTGGCCGTGAAAGCATAACAGATAAACAAACAATTGACAGTACCTTAAAGATACAGATAATAAATTATTTTCCGATAAAATTAGTATTTCGGACATCTTATACATAACGCTGTTTAGTCCCAAACTAAACAGAGCTTGTACTATGGGTACTAGACAACTGATATTAATATTTACATACTTTTATTTGTAAGTACATACATATTATTCATAGGAAACACCCAAACTCCGAAACAAATATTTGCAGATCATACAAACATTTGGTCCGACTCAGGTATCGATCCCGAGACCTCTAGTACAGCAGTCGCATTCGCTACCACTGTGCCACAGATGCAGTCAAACGGATATTAGGCAACTGACACATATATTTTTTGTAAATACCTAGAAAATATCCAAACTTCGAAACAAATATTTGCAGATCATACAAACATTTGGTCTGACCCGAGTATCAAACCTGAGACCTCAACTAAAACAGTACAGGTTTGAGTTTAATATGTAGGTTTATGAATTCACATTTGTTTGGCTACTTAAGTAATATTTTCATAAGAACCTACGAACTTTCGTTGATTGACAGCAGGAGTTGATACAGGTATTCATATATTACACACAATTTTTTTTTAATATCTAGCGAAGGCCACTTTTTCAAAATCGATTCAAAATTGACGAAGATAAGCAGAAAGAAACATAAGTACAAGAACAATTCTACTAATCCATCACTATTGCTTGCCATAAACAATTTATTGTCAGTGCCAGGCATGTGCTATCTGCTTTGTTTGATGTGCGATGTGCTGTTAATATATACGTGTTTATTTATTAATTGATGCCTGTAAAAGTCAATAAACTAGTATTTTTTTATTTAACTTTCCAAAACTAAATTATTTTTGGGTCTACAATAAATCTTTTGACAGTTTGTCTTTCAAAAACATGACATTAGCACAATTGTGGTCACACCATAAAGCCATTAATCAAAAGTTGAAGTTGAGTATTGAGATAGGTTTTTGTTTTTGCGAAAGACGGTCCCCATTTCATGTCATCCACATTTTTTTATGTTGTTTATGATTAATTCCATCACGACGAAGACTTGAAGACATTAAATATTTGACATTGGCAGAAATAGCTGACCCGGCTGGTTGCCATATCATCAAAAGAAGAAGAAGAGTATTCAGTGCACATAAGCCTGCAGTAACAAACGAACAAATTGTGGTTTCAATCAAAATTGTTTACATATTAATACTTATGTTCCATGTAACATGCTTAGAAGTTTCTACTTACTCTATTGGTTTCAAAACTTCCAGTTTAGTATAAGTTTTAGGGTAAGATTAATAATTAACATAAAAACATGAAAATTATGATTAGGAATTGTAATGTATAGATTTATTTAAGAGACAATTAGTAGAAATTGTATCGAGGAGTCGTTTGAATAATTCAACATACATATAATTATTGATGATCTTTGTTTTTCATAAACATTTGTAAAGTCCTCCGAAACAGCCAACATTGCTAGTGGGGCTGCGTGATTTGTTTTTATCAGAAAGAAATAAAAAATAAACTATTCAAACCCAGTAGCTTGAATAGTTTCATTCATAAAATTAAATGGTTTAAGACATTCAATCAGAATCAGTATTCTGATTGAATGTCTAAAAGATAGCATCCGAGTTGATAGTTTAACAAAAACTTCATTCATATTCATGTCATAATCAACAGCCTGAAGTCATCTACTGCTGTCATGAACCTCTCTTTGAAGAGTAGGCTTAAACTGCTATACCAAACAGTCCAGATGTGTTGGTATAGGTTTTGTATCAAGTTTTCTTCTCTTAGCAGCTGTTGTTCTCCATAGTTTGCTTACAGGATGAAAAGATATGTGCACTCCTTTTTATGTGTGGGGGGGCAAACGTGTAGACCTATCACCTGATGGTAACTGATTAACAACACCCATGAATACCTGCTACACCAGAGGCATAGCAAGTGCATTCCCGGCCTTTGAGTTTGGGGTATGGGCCTCCAGTATCCTCACTCACATGGTGAAATACAGCATAGGTGCTGTTTCATACAGGTATCATTCTAGATGAGTCGGCCCATGCATGCATTCCTAATTCATCCATATTCAGATAACTCCAAAGCCATGGTACATTTCTAAGAGTAAGAGAGTACTAAATATACTTCGAAGTACCTAAACATCAAACACAAAATAAACATGACATATTTTATTATTTCAGTCATAATAATATCATAACTAATTAGGATGGCTCACGAAAGTGATGAAAATAAAACTTTTAATGGTAGTCCAATCAATGACCATGATGACACACCCACCAGTGAACATCAACCGAATGAGATTAACAATGAGACAACCAATTCACTGCAATTAAATGAAATTGAAGAGAGAGAGTGTGAAGAAAGCTTCACCGATTCTCCGAGAGAAGTTCTCAATTCGAATGTCATCATACTCGGTAGTGTCCCACCAAATGATACTGAGAATCCTAAGCCACAGCCCAAAAGAAGGAAACCGAATGAGCTTGAAGCTCTCGGTGTCACCGAGGTCAAGGAAGAATTTGATTCATTTATTGATGAGACTAATAAAATATATAGAAAATATAAACTTAGAAATGTTGCTAAGCCAAAGTAAGTGTTCAAATTTTAGACTGTATTTTTTTAAAATAAATTCATAATGACTGACTGATTGTCTGGTCGTGTATATGTTGTGGTTGGTGCCTCTGACTTCTAAGCCAGGGTTAAATTCCTGAACACAAAAAATATATTTTGCAGAGAGCAAACTCATTTGTAGTATATTTGTGTATAGTTTATTCATAATTAATACTATAAATTCGATAGTAACTCTGTTACGCTTTCACGTCTAAACCGCTAATCCGATTTCAATGAAATTTAGCATTAAGATACTTTGATTCTTGAGGAAGAATATAGCCCTCTTTTTACTGTGATAACCGACATATATATGAAAGGAGCCAAGGGCAAAGGATAGTCTATATATTATAATGTTTTTGTGTGTTTATATAAGTAGGTTTTCTTTTATGTATGGGCCTACCAAACTGACTACTCTGCCTGATGAAATGCAAGCATGTATTATGCATTTCTATAATCAGATAAACTCAAAAACACTTTTTGATTCAACCTGGTAGCTAAATTCATAGCAGTGCTCTATATTACCACTATACTACCAAGACAATATTTAAGTTACATTGATTTATTCACCTTATTAATTTATAAATTCATTTTCAGTTACAAAATTCCAACAATACATGATCTGCCTAAGCCCCAATTAGTCAAAACAGAAACTCACGCTTGCCCTCATGCAGAATGTACTAAACAATTCTCCTCTTCAACAAAATTAAACTTACACATGCGTCGAGAGCATGAAATCAAGTATAAATGTTCTTTGTGCTCAGAAACATTTGATTCAAACCAAAAACTAGTCGCTCACAAGAGTGTACATGAAAATGAGATTCATATGTTTGTCTGCCATGGTTGTAAACTTGCATTTTCAGACCAATGTGACTACTTAATACACAAATTTACGCACGTTAAACGTAAGTTTGAATGTCCAGAGTGTGGTACGATAACTTTACACCGGTCAACTATTGAAAGACATATTTTATTACACTTTGATAGAAAAGAAACTTGTCCGATATGCTCAGAACAAATACATATAACTAAACTACCCACACATGTAAGACAACACAATTGTAACCGGGAATGTGTTGAATGTGGGAAAAAGATTATGTCTAAGAAAGAGTTTAATCACCATATGGCTGTTCATACCGGTGTGAAGCTCCATCAATGTCTTTACTGCGGCAAAGGATTTATTACAAAACAATCAAAGAGTACTCACACCCGTATACATACCAATGAGAGGATATACTCTTGTAAATTATGTCCTAGAACATTTATTCAACAAACAGACATGAAAAGGCACAGAGCTACTCATGATAAGACTAGGAAATTTGAATGTGATGTATGTCAAAAAAGGTTTATACAAAAAAATGATTTATATTGTCATATGAAGACGCATACTAAAAAGTACTGTTGCCCGGAGTGTGGGAAAAGGTTTGGTTTAATGGTTTCTTTAAAACTACATTTATTACATGTGCATTCCTCTGAGAGGCCTGTAGACTGTAAACCGTGTGGAAAAAGTTTTGCATCCGAACACCACTATAGGGAACATACCGCATCTAAAATACATCAGAGAAATATCTTTAAAGAAAGTAAACACAGTAAATGATTAAGACTAGTTTTAAGCCACGGTGTAGCTTGCGCTTGCTTATTTCCGACTACCCTCGATACATACTGGAAGATATATTGACAGGTACCCTCAAAAATGTTACAAAATCTTCAATCAATCTATACATCTATACAAATAAATAAAATTGGAGTGTGCTAAATATGTATGTATACACGGTACGTAAACAAAAATAACAATTAAAAAAAAATTCTCTGTTCTGATCGATTTTGTCGGGCTTTGACTGGCCGATAGCTGATGTAATAGGGCTGCTTGCTTACTTATAGTAAAATCGTAGCTGTTCCCACCTAGAGTCCACTACGAATTCGGAAAATTTGAATGGTTGCAACTTTTTTTTTAAACACGTATTTCTATTGTAAAACTGGTAGAATTTTCGACATCGGTACAGTTTGCTATTTTTTCAAGAAAACAAAAGTTAATCTTAACTGATCATTGATCTGAAGATATTTAAAAATAACTTTTATAGGGAAAGCTTTATGAACCCAATAAAACCCAAAACAATGTCTTATTAATGATTTTTATCTGTACGTTTATGCACGCTAATCGCAGAAACGGTTTAACTGATTTCAATGTGGTTTTTACTATTGCGTTGCGGTTTGCGCCACTTAACATTTAGTATTTATTTCATTTCAATCGTTTCCTTTTTGTTAATAAAAAAATCAGTTTCAAGAATCACTGCGATAACCGATGTGGAGCTGCAGGCCAAAGTTAGTTGATAAAAATTCAAATACTCAGATTATTTTAAGGGTTGAATGCAGCTAATTTATGATATAGCAAAATAGTTGACACCACTCACATACAATACGCCAAGCCGTTTAACTCTAGAGCGCGCCAAAGAAATATACACACATACATACATATACTCGAAAAACATAACCCTCCTTCTTTCGCATTCTGGTAAACAACTAGGTACATTTGTACCTAAGGTCTAAAATAATACTATTGACAACTGTCATGAAGGTCAAGCTTGAATCTATCCCCTGAAGTGGTTTTATACCTGACTCAGGCATGTTATATGGGCTCGCTTTTTAGAGATATAAATGTGTTATATATTAGTAATAATGTTCCTTTAGGAAAACAGTTTTTATTAAGAGGTCAAATGTTGAGTTAATATTTACACTGTAATAAGAAAAAAATTGTAAATAGAAATTTATAAGTTAACTAGAATTATTAATAATTGTTAGAGTTTAAGTCGAGAAAAGATTATAAATAATATATGTACAACAAAATACATTTTTATAAATTACTAAATTGATTAGTTTCATTGTTTAGATAAGACTTTAGATCGTTGTAACCCCCAGTGTATTTTATAAAGACAGGGGCAAGGGAGCATATTGTAACTCGACGCTTATTTTTGCGTGAACGGGTCGGCTCAACCGGGGCGATACTACCCTTACAGAAAAACAACCTAAAATGATAGCATTCATGCTGTCGTGTTTCGTTGGTGAGTGCGAGACCGGAGGCCCAATGATGTAGAAGATTTACCGTGGGAGAGCCACGCTTCGGTATGAATGGGCCGGCTCGACCGGAGTGATACCACGGCCTCACAGAAAACCGGTGTGAAACAGCGCTTACGCTGTGTTTCATCGAGTGAGTGAGGATACCGGAGGCCCATATCCCGATCCAACGCCCCCTATCCCCCTCACCATCCCTCTTCCCCCCAGGCCGCCATAGTGTGGGTCACCTAGCTGCATTGTTTTTTTTCGCATTGAGGATGGTGACCACCACTCTTGGATTCTGCTAATGCTTTCCATCAGGCAGGGCAGAGTCATTTTGGCAGCTTAAATAAAAAAAAAAAAAAAAGCCTTTCAATAGACCGTCATAGTGGCGCGTGGTGCATCATAGAAATGGTGGCGCTGTAGTAGCGTATACAGGTTGCAGAGATCTTCTGGCAGTCGCTTCGTGAATAAACAGATGTTCAGATAAAACCGAACTAATAGCCTACACCAAGTAATCTTGGGAATAATAAAGGGTAAGAATATAAATAAAGCATGTAATACTATATAGCATGACTAATTTGAAGGTTCTCTGTGATTAAAAAAATAATCTTCCAAACTACAAGTGATTCTTGTCTCGCGGAAGATTTTACCGAGAGTACAAAAGAACACCTGTAAATATGTGTTATATACAAAAGTATATCCTAGTCCGAGATTATTAGTTTCATTTCATATCTCTAACGAACATCTCAGTGGCAACGAGGATTAAAATTTTACATATCCTGTGCAAAAATGGTTGGTTAAAAAAGTAATAGTAAACATGCCGAATCGACTGAAATCGTACACCGCCTCGGGTACCAGGCGCCGGGGAAACAGGTGCACCTTCGAAAGAAATTCTCTAGATCATAAGGAAATCCTTGGAAAACTATGGTAACCCAAGTCAACGCAATAAACAATATTGAAAAAGGGCTACAAATATTTTCAATTTAAGTTTAATCATAACCCATAATAAAAGTATGAATATATTTGTAAAAATGATTAGTTCAATGATCGAAATAACAAATAATTGAAAAGATTATTATGTAAATCATGCATGAGGCCTTTCTACAAATCAGAATCCATTCGTTTGAAAATTGTACAAGTTAATTTAGGAATTGAAGTTAGTCCTAAACGTTTTAAAATCAGTTCAAATTATATCCAGAATTAATAAACATCACTCATGACAATTTTACACAGTGTTTTTGTAATGCTTCACCTTATATTACAACCAAAAAAATTTAATCATTGATAAAATTGATAGTTCAATACTAATATTTTTAATCTGTCCGCCATGTGCCGCTTCACTATCAAACGTCAAAACTGTAAAAAGGAACGAGTCTTGTAAATATTTTTCAGATTGGAATTTAAAATAAATAGACCAAAAATTATGAAGATTTTGTATTAAAATGTGTAAATTAGACGTCAAATGTCAAAAAATACATCACACATCTACGCCACGTATGTTTTAAGACCTAAAAATCACAGGTATGCTTTATTATTAAGAATTAAAGTTTCTAACCTGTTGTTATTGTTTACGCGCGCAAACTGTATCAGGAAGTGTTTACAAACAGCGAAATTTATAATTTTTGTGCATATCATGCAGTAATTATCGATTTTGATCGCTTTGAATTAATTATCAGCGCAGTCTTATTCAGAAAATTACATGGAAACGATATTGAAAATAATAAAAATTGATATGGCATTTTGGCCTTTATTGTGGGTTGTAATAAGGTCGAGGTGTGAGTTGCGATTCTGATTCGATGTAAGTTTCGGAATAAGCCTGTACTAGTTATTGCCTTTTGGATGTGTACAGTTGGTCACTAGACAGGGTTGCCACTTTATATGATTTATAAAAAATAATTATGTTTTTTTTTAACTTACTCTATTGTTTTGATATTTATTAATTGTTTAACAGTTTCTGACCGTACAATGTTTATGAACAATATTGCTTAAGTGTAGGCCATAGCTTCTTCATTGTCCACAGCTTTACTTACATTAAAATTAATTTATTGGTTGCTCCATTTATTAACACTAAAATCTATATATGTAAAAGAAAGTCGAGTTAGTTACACTACTTGTAATTCAAGAACGGCTGAACCAATTTAGCTGAAAACTGGTGGGGAGGTAGCCTAGAACCAGAAGTACAGAAGATTTCTTATTTTACTTTCCGCTACGGCCTTTACCGCGGTTGTTGTTGTACAGAGGGTAACACCCGGGGCTCGGCTAGTAATATTATAAAGCTGAATAGTTTGTTTATTTGGTTGCACTTATCTTAGGACTTATGGAAAAATTTGTTTGGTCTTATAACGACGATTTATCTATTAAGACTAACTAGTGGTAGCCATCTGCTAAGAATTCAACCATAATTTTTTCAGCTTGCTACACTCCTCTGTATGGACCTTAACAGTGCCAAGTTACACACTCCCCTGTTTGCATAATTTTCATAAAAAGGGCTACAAAGTTTTTACTTCATCATTACATAGTATTTTCGGACATTTTAACTCACAATCCATCTAGTCCCAAACTAAGTAGAGATATATGTATTAATATCAGTTGTCTGTACTATGCGTACTAGACAACTGATATTAATACATATATACTTTTTTTGCCAAAACATACATATTATACATAGAAAACATCCAAACTCCGAAACAAATATAAACAGATCATACAAAAATTTGGTCTGACTTCTAACCCGAGACCTCTAGCACAGCAGTTGCATACGCTACCACTGACCCACTGAGGCAGTCAAAGTATTAAATGAAGTTCTTTCTGCTGTTTATTTGTTAAGATCTTTTAAACTTCTCAACGGGTTTTAGTGTAGTATACAGCAGTAGAAGAGAGAAGAATAGAAGGCTTATATGTGCTATACATGCATATATAGTAGTCGAGAAAAATCAAAGAATTTCCATTTAATTCCAACTCAATTCCTATTCAAGAACAAGACCGAGGTCCAATATTAAAAAAATAAAAATAAAATGTATTGATTGGTGTCTTGTTTTTGTTAATTAATATTCCAATTATCTGTAGAAACTCTTTCTCTCTCTCTCTCTCTCTGTAGTTGTGAGAAGAGAAATAAAGAAATTATTATTATTATTATTCCTTGTGCTCTCACAATTTTGTCTGTCTCTGTGACAAAATTATATGGGTTAGCAATTTTCTAAATACAAAACAAAACAAAACAAACAACAACCCATAATGTCCCACTGCTGGGCTCGGGTCTCCTCTCAGGAGAGGGTTAAGACCATACGTCCCCACGCTGGCCAAGTGCGGGTTGGGGACTGGCAAGAATACGTTGTGGCTACGTAAATCTTGCCGTTGGATGTTTTTAAGCCGCCCGAAGGCTTCCAACTAAGCTTCACGACTGTTATCGTATGATAACAACTGGGACCGACTGCTTAACGTGACCTCCGAATCACGGAGACGCTCATGGTAACATGCCACCAGCGGTCACCCATCCAGGTACTGAATAAATACAAATAAAAAAAAAAAAACCTAATAGAAAAATTATTTCCTTCTCGGTTTTCCTGACAGTAGTATATTAATACTTGAAACTTTCTTTTTTTTTTAAATATTATGTTTGTAGTGGAATAGGCGTTTGTCTTCCATCTCACCTGATGGAAAGCGTAGAATAAGAAGAAGGTGGTACACGCACATCCAAAAGAAACCCGTTCACTCTACTCTTAAAGGCAGTTCAACTTACCACATACACACAGACAAGCCGACAATGTTAATTATGAATTATTGCATTTCTTATTGCCTGTAGAGTGATGTTATAACAATGAAAACAAGTTCATATTTGTTTAAAGAAAGATAGACACATCCAAAATTTATAACTATACAGGTTTCAACTGCTTCAAATCGGAAGATAAATCTTATGCACCTTATTTAGATATTTGACATCGCTCTTTGGTTACAATTTCCTCAAAAGATATTTATAATCTGTATATATATTTATATATATATATATATTTATATATATATATATATATTTATATATATATATATATATATATAAAAGAGTCATGTTAGTTATACTACTTATAACTCAAGAATGGCTGAATTGATTTGGCTGATAACTGGTGGTATAGAATAGAATATTTTACATAGGATTTTTTTTACATAGGTTGTTGTTATATGGGGTTAGCTATGTATAAATTGTATCTATATTGTATGTAGTACCTATGATGTACTCCTAGCCGATTATGGCCGTGGGAGAGCCACACTTCGGCATGAATGGGCCGGCTCGACCGGAGTGATACCACGGCCTCACAGAAAACCGGTGTGAAACAGCGCTTACGCTGTGTTTCATCGAGTGAGTGAGGATACCGGAGGCCCATACCCCAATCCAATGCCCCCTATCCCCCTCACCATCCCCCTTCCCCCCAGGCCGCCATAGTGTGGGTCACCATGCTGCATTGTTCTTTTTCGCATTGAGGATGGTGGCCACCACTCTTGGATTCTGCTCATGCTTTCCATCAGGCAGGGCAGAGTCATTTTGGCAGCTTAAATATAAAAAAAAAAAAACGTCTCAATGTAGACCAGCCAACTTTGCAGGCGATATTATAGTGCACTAATATGAGAGGGAATACAAGTGCACTCTCTGTTCCCTTTCTCTTATAATTCGATGGGACTGTTAACTGATACGATCGGGGAGAGATCGGCTGCAGGAACGACAGTTCTACGTGCTCAATAGTACCTATGTAACAACATTGACTACACGGTTGGCCTAGTGGTTTCAGTGGTCGTCACGCCACTTCCTACTGCGCCAAGTGTTGTGGGTTCAAATCCTACATGGGACAACACTTTGTGTGATCCATAAATTGTTGTTCTAAGTCTGGGTGTACTTTGTGTCCGTTTCATGTATGTTTGTAAAGATCCCCGTGACACAGGAATGTATATTCCTAATGCGGGAGTAGTCTTTTTTAATAAAAAAAAAAAACAATTAATCGCCTTATTGTACATCAGAAAGCTAACTATAGCACTTAACACTAGGTCAGTACAAATAGGAGATTGTCTCGTTCGTCTAGTGGTTAGCGTAAGCGAATGCAAAGGACGCGGGTTCGATTCCCGGATCGGACTGTTGTTGTATTTTTCTTACAAGAAATTCTTAATAGGAGCTCGAAGCATGGAAGATGGCGGTGTTTAAAGTGCCTCGGAGAACACGTTAAACCGTCTGTCCCAGTTGTCATGCACACCTATGACATCGTTATTGGGATGTCAGTGATGATGTGAGCGATAAGACTGCCAATAGGCATGATGAATAATTTAAAAAATCTGTGTTACGATCTTCCAAAGTATCTCCTATTGTCAAAACAGTTATATTTCTACAAAAAATAAAGTTTTAAAATTCACGAGAAAACCTCGGTGATGTCATGGCTGGCTCATAGCCCAGTTGCACTCGGTGATTAGAAACAATTATCGAGGGTAAGCAACGATGGCGCGGTCAGTACCTGGATGGGTGACCGCTGGTGGCATGTTACCATGAGCGTCTCCGTGATTCGGAGGTCACGTTAAGCAGTCGGTCCCGGTTGTAATCATAAGATAACAGTCGTGAAGCTTAGTTGGAGGCCTTTGGGCGGCTTAAAAACATCCAACGGCAAAATTTACGTAGCCACAACGTATTCTTGCCAGTCCCCAACCCGCACTTGGCCAGCGTGGGGACGTATGGCCTTAACCCTCTCCTGAGAGGAGACCCGAGCCCAGCCGTGGGACATTATGGGTTGTTGTTTATGTCATGGCGTCTGTTTATTTAAGATGCGACGTCACTTTTCGCCAACTAGTGTCAATTATAGCTCTTAAAAACAGTTCAGTATCGCCGATTATAACCGATCAAAGTGTCCTTTATACATAAGTTGTTCAAATCAAAGTGACCTTTATCATTGGTGTTCAACTTAACATGGCGTTCAAATTAACATAACATTCCTGTTTTGTACTTTTATTTTTGTTGATTAACTATTAATCTCGCTCTAAATATGAAAATAAGTACGATTTTTATACTCTGTGAACCCCATTTCATCAGATAAATACATAATCTTAGTGGTTATTGGTTACTGTCATCATGCCTATTATTATACATACCTTGTAACTGATTCTGTTGTACTATTTTACTTTGTGTATACAATAAAGATAAATAAATAACAATCCAAATTCTAAAATTTACGATACTAGACCATGGTATAAAGGCAGTTGTGTTAATATATATCCTGTATCGAGTGGGACTCTATAAACAAACATGAAACGAACGCAAGAACACCCAAACTCAGTACAATAATTTGTGGATAATACAAGTGTCGTAAGATTTGAACCCACCACACTTGGGCACAGTAGACAGCGCCGTGGAGACCGCTTAAGCCAATAGGCCTACCAAGCAGTCGTGAAGAAATCGGCTGTTTATTTTTATACCCGAAAACCTTGCATCCCCTTACTTCATTTGTTGCTTTCCCATTGAAGTCAATAATATTATGTTTTTATTTTACTGATAGAAATGCATTACATTTGACTGCCACGGAGGTGCGGTGGTAGTGTATACAACTGGTCTCTGCTTCGATATCCGGGTAGGACTAATTTTTTGTATGACCTGCAAATATTTGTTGCGGAATTTGAATGTTTTCTATTGTGGAGGGACAGGTATCTTGTCCCTCCAACACAAAGGGAGGATCCTCCGGCCAGGCGAGGTCATCATGCCGGACGGGCCACTTGTTTTAAAATGTGTTTTTGTGGTTGAATGTTTAGAAATAATAAATGAAAAAAAGCCTTATATTACTTGCACACATTACATTTAACATTATATTTACTTATCAATACTTTGCAAGAACCCTTTCTCAGGCGAAGTACTCCTCCCAGGATTTACATTTGCTTGTCTTGTGCCTTATACTCAAGCAGCGTTTAAAAATATATGTATTTAATGTTAGCTTCTGTGAGCTCTAGCAAGCGATTATATGACGACAATATACTTTCATTGTATATACAACGTAGAGCTTATTGTTATTATTAGCGTATTGTTTTAATGGATGTGGAATGTTTAGACTATTTAAATCGTATTTGAAAGTTTTCACATGAATTTGATGAGTAGTATACAGTTTTTTTATGTTATAGGGGGTAAATGAGCCGACGTATCGCCTGATGGTAAGCGATTACCGCCGCCCATGGACACCCGCAACACCAGGGGCGTCACAAGTACGTTGCCGCCCTTGAAGGGATGGGAAGGGGGATTAGGGGAAGGGTTGGATTATGGGCATCCGTTATCCTCACTCATTCAGCGAAACACAGCGCAGGCGCTGTTTCACACCGGTTTTCTGTGAGACCGTGGTATCACTCCGGTCGAGCAGGCCCATGCATGCCGAAGTGTGGCTCTCCCACGGTAATCTCGCAAGAATGAATGAGTAATATATATATATAAACAAACTTATATTATTGTTTTCTTAATTTACAGGTACAGTCACGAACCACAATGGGTAAATGTTGCGTGGATGGTTGTCAAGATACACAGGATGGCATCGTTTATTTTGAGTAAGTACAGCTCCCTACAAACACATTAAACTTTTCAATGTTGTGTTGTGGAACAAAATAATCATTCATCATCAGCCTACTGTTCCTTGACATAGGCCTCTCCCATTGCCGCCGGGAGGGGTCCGGATGGCGTAAGAAAGCGGTTCCCGGATCTCTCCCGTCTCAGGCGCAGAGTGGCACACCGTGTGGTTTTAGTCGGTTCGATTTCGACACACCGCCCCGCCACAAACCCCGGTGGGGTGAAGGCCCGAGGGGGTTTCCACACGTAAAAAAAGACCTCTCCTATTGCATGTCCTCTGATGGACTTGGCCTAGTGGTTTAAGCAGTTACAATGCCGTTGAGTGTTGTGGCTTCAAATCTCACATGGATACGCAATTTTTGTAATAATAAGTATTATATTATAACACAGTGCAAAGCTTCCATGAAAATATCGGTTATTTACAGCTATCGGTTATGGTGGTTATCTCCCATCGTTCACCCAGCTTTGGATCTTTAGGAAATAAATGAACCCTGAAATTTTTGCATCCAAATCAATCTTTACCGTGGGAGAGCCACGCTTCGGCATGAATGGGCCGGCTCGACCGGAGTGATACCACAACCTCACAGAAAACCGGTGTGAAACAGCGCTTACACTGTGTTTCATCGAGTGAGTGAAGATACCGGTGGCCCATACCCCAATCCAACGCCCCCTATCCCATTCACCATCCCCCTTCCCCCCAGGCCGCCATAGTGTGGGTCACCATGCTGCATTGTTCTTTTTCGCATTGAGGATGGTGACCACCACTCTTGGATTCTGCTCATGCTTCCATCAGGCAGGGCAGAGTCATTTTGGCAGCTTAAATATATATATATAAAAAAAAGCATTGCTGCATAATTATTATTTGTAAAAAATAATAATTTTGATGCACAGCAAAAACACATGTCAACTTAAACATTATTCGAAGTCGCGTAGGTCAGTTGGTGTACAATAAAAATATTATTGATGTTCCAGGTTCCCTGCCAGCCGTGGTCTTCGCCGCAAATGGCTGGATGTCCTGAACATCGGTAACAAAGTGCCCATAGGTACCCTGATCTGCAACCAGCACTTCCACCGCGAGGAGTATGAGATCGTCAGGGGAAAGGTGCGGCTTAAGAGCAAGGTGGTGCCCACACTTCTGTTGCAGAAGGTCAGTAAACGCTGGGGAAACTTGAGGATATTTTATACAGGATTTTGGTCTTCATTGCACCACATAAGTAACAAAGCAGGAACTTAAAATGCTGCGCTACGTATGGTTCAACTGATTAGTGGAGTGGTAGCGTATGGGTTCGACACAAAATCTCATTACAACTTCTCGAAAATAAATATTTCCAGATCCTATATACATGTCCGATTCAGGAATCGAATCCTAGGCTCTATGTATGTACGTAAGTTCTTCGTTTTTACAGAAATTAGAAATAGAAATCACAGAAAAAATATGTGACAACAAAAATGACAACTCAATGTTGCCAGAAGAAAAAATAGTAGAAAAACCCGACTCACCTCAACCAGATTCTACCACGGATAATATAGTTGAAGATGCAGATACAGTAAAAGATGCAAATACAGTAAGTGGAGAAACTCCCA
Organism: Hyphantria cunea; assembly: GCA_003709505.1. Taxonomy (NCBI): domain Eukaryota; kingdom Metazoa; phylum Arthropoda; class Insecta; order Lepidoptera; family Erebidae; genus Hyphantria; species Hyphantria cunea. Next base: position 252,708 of record PKRV01002134.1, read on the forward strand.
AAGAGGACAAAAATGAGTCGAGAGGAGAGAATGTAGTGTCAACAGAGATATGTATGGTCGTCAACGGAAATTGTGCAATATCTACACGAGAGCCTGTTGATAGGTAAGAGTGTTACACAGTACAAAATGAGATAGATTTCGTTGTCTGTTCGCTTAAATTTTTAAACAATTTACAGCATGACTAAACTGTTGGCCTAGTGGTTACAGTTGTCGCCACACCGCTTCCTACGGCACCAAGTGTTGTGGGTTCAAATTAAAAAAAAAAAGCGTGGTAAACTATGGTATTGTTGCATGGGGAGGAGCCTATAACAATTCAATAAAACCTGTCACATCTCTTCAACATAAAATAATTAAAATGCTATGTAAAAATAATTACAACAATTTCCCCTTGACAATTAGAGACTCATTTATAATAAATGCATTAATTTACTACTATCAAGAATGTAAAAGCCTATTCTATGAAAAATGTACAAATACAAGATCTTAGTTGCTAGTACTACCAAAAATAAACAAAACTATTAGTACTCAGAATGCTTATAATGTAGCAATTAAATATTATAACAAACTCCCTGCTGATATGAAAACTTTAGACTGTAGTAAAAATTGTTAAAAAAAAGTTAAGTTACTGGATAAGAAACCTTAATGGCTAACATGCTTAAAAAATGCAATGGAAAATGCGAATATTTGATTAGATATTTCATTTCTGATAATTATTTATAATTGTGTATTTCTTTCTTTATAAATTTATTACTTATTGTACTTATTATCTCTTTGCATTGTATTAACGACAAAAATTTTGTAAAAAGAATATATATTGTAATATTGATATTTTTGTACTGGTTCTATAAACAGGTGTTTTTACACCTCGATAGAATTCTTTACTAGATAAATAAATAAATTCTACATGGGACAACTCTTTGTGTGATCCATAAATTGTTGTTCTAAGTCTGGGTGTACTTTGTGTCCGTTCCTTGTATGTTTGTAAAGATCCCCGTGACACAGGAATGTATATTTCTAATGCGGGAGTTGTCTTTCCTTTTAATAAAAAGAAAAAAAAACAGGTTTCAATGCAGTTTTCTGTTATATATACAGTGATTTAGGAGGAAATTTATGTGTTAAACTAAGTTGGTTTTATAATTAGCTAGCTGAGCCCCCCGGTGTTACCAGCGGTACAAAGGTATCGTATGAATTGTCTTTATAAATTGTAGCCTATGTGTTATACTCCTAAGTGTTGCCCCCAAAACACAAGTATCTGCTTAGTTTGGGAGACAGTATCAGTACCTAAAGTGCAACACATTTACTTGTATCTAATTATAAAGCAACCCGTAATTGTAAAAATTTGCGAAAATAATTATTATTATTGTGTGGGATTTGAACCCACTACACTTGGCGCAGTGGAAAGCGGCGCGGCAACCGTGCAGTCGAATAGTATTAATGAAACTTGAAACTTCACAATATGTTTTCCAGGTCTCCCCTCCCAGACCCCAAACACCCCCCGGACTTCGAGGAGATGATCACCAATTACCAGATTAAGAACAGCAAACCCCACAGCCTCCTGCCGCAACAGATAGATATAGAAGTGCCCGCGTGCGAGAGGGACGACACTATTGTGGTGGACGATAGGGGGGACGCCCCCCCCGTGTTCATCGAGATAGCTGTTGATAAAGGTATAAATGAATAAAATAAATATTTTCGAACATTTTAACACACAAACTAAGCGTGTAAATACTGCTTAATATTACTATAATTACTTGTAATTTGACTGCCTCTGTAGCGCAGTGGCGTATGCGACTGCTGTGCTTTGAGTTATCGGGTTCGATTCCCGATATTTACTCTTATTAATTAATACACACATCTATCTATATATATTATCAATCAACATAATGTCCCACTGCTGGGCTCGGATCTCCTCTCAGGAGAGGGTTTAGGCCATACATCCCCACGCTGGCCAAGTGCGGGTTGGGGACTGGCAAGAATACGTTGTGGCTACGTAAATCTTGCCGTTGGATGTGTGGAGGAACGGGCCACATGTCCCTCCAACACAAAGGGAGGATCCTCCGACCAGGCGAGGTGATCATGCCTGGTGGGCCACTGCCCTTTATTATATTTATATATATAATATACATAAATTTAACAGTAACTTTGCCCACTTGTATAATAAATATACAAGTGTGCAAAGTTGCTTTTTAACCTCGTGCTCAATTTTGATGACCGAGCAAGCGGAGGATTCTATAATTAAAAAAGTATAGAATCCTGAGGATATCAAAAGAGCACGAGGTGAAAAATCTTTGCATTCGAGTGCAACGCGTAAATTTTCATCCCACCTGAGCGAAGAAATGACTAAACGTAGAAAAGAAAATGGCTCGAGCCAAAATAAAAAAAGTTAACCAAGAAGGTTCCGAATCTGAGTTTTTAACAAATTAAAAAAGGTTGTATGATAAATTCGCCACCATGGAGGTAAAAGTAAATAGGTTCAATTATGTTTTGAATTCTCAAACTCAGTACACAAGATGTTCTAAATTCAATTTATTTTATCCTCCTATTTTATTAAAACGGTTTTTGCACTCAGATATCGAAAGACAAAAATACTCTTGCCGAGATGGGGGATGAAAAAAAAATGTTTCTTCTAAGCGCAAAAATTGAGAATGGCTCAACCTTTGAATCGACTCAATTTTTTGTATGTCCCCTTAGGCACACGGAAGGTTATAATAATAAAAAGAAATATTGCGTGAATAAAATAAAAATGTAAATTACTTTGATAGAACGAAGTCTGTCCGGGGAGCTAGTTTATAATATAATAATAATTAGCTTTTTATTCCAAAATTTCACAAATTTTCTTTCTTTTAATTAATATCTAGTACGCTAATCATAATAAGTTCCTAAGTTCGGTGTGCCTTACGGCATAGGCCTTTTTTTTTTTTTTTTTTTGACGTGGTGGAATGCCTTTACGCACTTCGCTCCCCCCCTGCGGGTACAGGGGGTTCACTTCGTGTGGGACTCCTGATTGACACCAGCCAGACTACCCACTAAACCACCACGGTGTGCCACTCTGCGCCTGAGAAGGGAGGGATCCAGGAACCGCTTTCTTACGTCATCCGGACCCCTCCCAGCGCCAGCCCGCACTGAAGCGGGCTCCGTCTCCGATGGTAAACTCTCAAGGTGGGCGACGTACGGCACATGCGTAACGTCGCCCCCCCTCGCGGGTGGCCTCTAAAGCGGATGGGGGGGAAAACCCGTCCCATCCATCCGCGGCCACACTCAGGGCGGCATGAGGCGCTGATAGGCGCGCCTCCGCCGCCCGGTTCGCCGGCGGCGGATCGGGTCCGAGTGGAGATCGTCCTCCCGGGCCTTCTCCGCCGCCTCCTTCTGCGAGATGACTTCCTCGCAGAAGGTCGCTGCTTTCGCCGCCGGCTATGGAGCGTACGACGGCCGGCAGCGAGAGATCTCCTCCGATGACTGCAGTGAGGGCCCGACGCTGCGGCGCCCAAGCGGGGCACACCGCCAGCGCGTGCTGGGCCGAGTCCTCGCTGCAGTCGCAGTGGTGGCAGGCGGGACTCAATCCCCTCCGCGCGACCGAGTGCAGGTACTTCCCGAAGCAACCGTGCCCGGAAAGCACCTGCGTCAGTCGGAAGGAAAGGGTCCCGTGCTGCCGCCCTGCCCACTAGAGGATGACCGGCTGGAGCGCCTCCACGGTGGCGAAGCCAGCACGTAGAGTATCCAGCCGCGAAGACCAACGAGCCATGGTGGCTCGACGGGCGGCTTCACGCCACTCGCGTACCTCTTCGGGCGGAGGGCGCATGCCACTCTCCGCCCGGAATGCAGCCACCCGTCGATAACCTTCGGCGAGCACTTCCGCCTCCAAATCCCACGGGGGTGTTCCGGCCAAGGCGCACGCCGCCTCGGTCGACACCGTGCGGTATCCGCGTATGGCTCTGACCGCCAATACCCTCTGAGGCCGCCAGAGGCGAGCCTTATTCTGGGCGGTCAGAGCCGACGCCCACACCGGTGCGCCGTACAGCGCCATCGACCGGACAACCCCCGTGTAGAGGTTTCTCGTAGCGACGCTGGCTCCACCCAGATTGGGCAAAAGTCGCCCAAGGGCAGAGGCAGCGTCGACCAGCTTCGGAGCAAGCTGTCGGAAGTGCTCGTCGAAGAGCCACCTTCGAGGATCAGGCTTAGATACTTCATCTGGGCCCGCTTACGGCATAGGCCTCCTCCAACGTCTTCCACTGTTTCCTATCAGTTGCAATTTAAGAATTAGAGAAATTAACTCTAGGTAGAGTTAATTTTAGATCATCTTCCCATCTTCTCACTTTGCGACCTCTGCTCCTTAATCCTTAGTTTATAATATAAGTACACCATAAGTATATAATACATTTCACATCGATATATATCGGTTTGTCGATAACTTTTATCGAAACGTCCCTCTCACTTTGCCATCTAGATGCATACAGAGACAAGCACGTAACTTGGCCAGATTCGTTAGATGCGCAGAAGACGTTTGTAGGTCCTTTAGTTGAAAGAGGGACGCGGGGATTGTAGTAGCTCCGTTCCGAGCAAGCGATTGGAGCGTTAGTCGACTGCACTTCTATTTTGTTTGTTTTGATTTGTTGCAATTAGTGTACTCGCGAACTTTCCCCACTACGAGAGGCGTCGCAAGTGCGTTGCCGGCTTTTAGGGGTTGGGGAGGGATATTGGGGGAGGAGTTAGGGCATGGGCCTCCGGTATCCTCATACTCGGTGCAACACACAACTGTTTTACACCGATTTTCTGCGGGGCAGTGGTATCACTCCGATCGATTCGTGCCATAGCCAGGCTCTCCCACGGTGATTGCCTTCGAGCGACAAGGTTGCCAATTGTACCTCATTTCGTTAAGTTACCTTCGAGAGTAATCTGGTGAACAATACAGTGAATATTATTACCATTATAATTTTTATCAATCCTAATTAGCAGGCAGGTTCAATAACTACTATCAGTTCCGTCGCGTTAGAAGTTATATTGAATCCACAGTTTTGTTTTGATATTCATAAGTATAATGTATGTCCAGACGCTAACACCAAGGCCGCTGGCACCGAGGACTGCTTGATGGTGCTGGAGAGCGTCCAGGTGGACGTGGACCCCAGCAGCCTCATGCTACCGGAGCCAGATTTTGATGACGAGCCCGTCAGGCACGACAGCTTCACAGAGGACGTCAAACCGCCTGATAAGTGAGTATTTATTAGGAAGTAGACCCACACTGGTTGAAGCACGAAGGGTCAACTCGACCGTGGTAGTACTACCCTCTAAAAGAAAATCAAGCTGAAGTGACAACATGTGCTGTGCTTGAGATCTCAGGTTCGATTACCAAGTTAAAACAAATGTTTGTAAGATCTACAAATATTTGTTTCAGAGTTTTTGTGTTTTCTATGTGTAATATGTAAATACATTGTCTTACATACTAATAGCAACTAAAATCTACCAAGGTTTATCTTTGCGCTATTAATCTGGATATAACAAATATAGTAACAGAGTATGTCGATCAATGAAAACACCCACAAAACTTAGGAAAATAAAAAGATCTTACACTTACTACTATATCACACCTAAATTCACGTAAATACATATAAATATCGCTTCATTTTGAAATATAACTTAAAAAATATTACTTTAATTTGTTTATAATATTTTTCTTTGTTAAACTAATACATGTAACACTAATACACTTATTTACAACAGTCTTCTAGTACCTAGTAAAAGTTACGCTCAGTTTGGTATTAGATTGCGTTGTGTGTGAGATGTCGCAAATATTTTTACTACTATATATATTTTTTGCCAATTCCAGAAAAGATGATCCGATAAGCCTCCTGACCTCCAGTGACGAAGATGCCGTCATAATCCAAGAGCCCCACATCGACACAGTCGAAGTGTCCGACGAGACCGACGAGGACGACTTGCCCTTAGTCAAGTTAGTGAAAAAAGAATCCCCCAGGAAGAAGCAGAAGAAAAAGAAAAAAAAACCAGCCATTGAAGGGTTGAACAACATTGTGTGGGACGGAACCTACGACTTCTACTGCGTCCAGTGCCGCTTCTCCACATCAGACAACATAGCATACCTTCAACACCTGAAGGATCATGAGACAGCTCTCCAGATCTGCTCCGTGTGCAGCTACACAACAGCCAGCAAAAGCCAGTTCAAAAGACATCTCCGGAAGCATAAAGATGAGAAGAAATACAAGTGCCATTTATGTGAATACCGTGCCAGACATAATATGTCTTTAATATACCATGTGCAGTCCCACGAGGCTGATAAACATTATGTGCAAAATGTGAGAAGCGGGTTTAAGTGTATGAAGTGCAGTTGTTTCCACTCGGCTAATAAAGCGGTTGTGTTAAAACATGTCAGGTCTTGTGGCAGTAATGTGAAGAGACATTTTTGTGATCAATGTGATTATGTGACTAAGAGATATTCGGATCTTAAAAGACACACCTTGAGAAAGCATCAGGATAAGATTGTTGAAGTTGATTCGGAGAGCAGCTTTAATCAGGAATAGGCTGTGGTTTGTGTGAACTCTTTATTGCTTAGTAGCTTTAAATGCTGGCATGGACGGCTGAGAGTTGTGAGTTTAAACTCCACATGGGACAAAACTTTGTGTGATGATCAAATTGTTGTTCTGAGTCCAGGTGTTTTTGGTGCCCGTTTCATGTATGTTTGTAAAGTCCCCTGTTATTCAGTAACTTAACAATAATTGTATAGAAACCCTTAAGTAAATTGTCAGTATTTCTCCGAGTGGTAGATATAACTTATTCTTACAAACAATTCAAATACAAAAAAATATTTCACCAAAAATTTTGCTTGAGTTACTGCTACCATATATTGAACATGATGAGTTTACAATTGTTAATTACCAACCTAGTAATGGCGACCTGTTGTACTATTCAGCACTGAACTGGTTGTGAACCATGTAACCAATAAAACCACTGTATTCTGACTTTGCTGATAGCACACTGATAGCTCATTATAGCTCTTTCTTTAATAAAAATATTTATATATTTAAATATACACTCAGTAACCAACGATATCGCGATTCAGAAAACGATATAACGCCATCTATCGAGTTTGTTCTTAACTCTAAACAGTCTAAAACAACAATTATAAGAAGAATTGTAAAGAAAGACGTAGGTGTAAATAACAGAGCAAAAGATACTAAACTTGATCATAAATAATTTATTATATAGTAGCTTTTGTCTGCGGTTCGGCTCGCGTGAATGTTGATCATCGCGATAAACAATAGCCTATGATCTTGCTCAAGAATAAAAGTGTCATCTTCTAGGAATGTACGAAGTTTCATTATTTTGAATTCTCCAATACTCGGAGTATTGGAGAATTCAAAATAATGATGATGAATAATTAAATTGTTAACAAGAAATATTTTCCATATGTCATATTGATAGTGGTACTGGATGCCCTGGATAAATAGATTAATATATACGCTGATTTTATTAGTTGCATAGTACCTGTAGTGGTTACCAAACCAGTCGTACTCGTATGCATATAAATCTGCTATGAATTATGAGATAATACGAATATCTCCCACGCGAAAGTACTTCCTAGAAGGCTGGCAACATTTATTTTAACTGCTAAGAAATGTCAGTTAGTTGTGTCGCTTTCTCTATGGTAATAGACGACGCCTTAGTCAAATTAGTAACTTTTTATCATCTGTCAAAACGATAACGGTATGAAAAATGTAGTAAACACAAACTTGTGACGTCACTGTTTTAGAATACCCAATTGAGCAATATATTTCAATGTTTATTTGATTAAAATTTGTAATAGAAATGAGAAACTGCTATGATTATAGTCTCCAAGATGTTTTGTAATGTTTTTTAATGATCGAGATTTCTACGTTATTCGCGAATGACACCTTAACTTCCAGTATTTTACCAATTGTGGATGAGCGGGTTTTGCTTGCTAATTTTCTGCAAATAAATCCTAGCTCGATAAATCGATCGATTTATTGGCCCCGAAAGCCCCTGCTCCAACGAGTTTCACGAAATTTAGTATATTTCGTGAAACTCGTTGGAGCCGTTCGTAAGTTGCCGTAAGATTGTTAACACCATTGATTATAATCTACCCAGTGTGATTGTAAACTGTTGTAAGATTGTCAACTGTAATATACTGCTTACATTTTACGTTACATTATTATGTATCTAATAGGCATGATGACAGTCACCAAGGACCACTAAAATTATGTATTTATCTGATGAAACTGGGTTCATAGGGTATAAAAATCTTATTTATTTTCATATTTAGAGCGAGGTTAATAGTTAATTAACAAAAATAAAACTACAAAACAGCAATCCGCCATGTTAGTATTGAACACCAATCAGAGCGAGTTACGTCACTTATGTATAAAGCTCACTGTTCGGATATAATCGACGATCACTTTACTGTTTTTAAGAGCTATAATTTACAGTAGTTGACAAATGGTGACGTCGCGTCTTAAACAAACAGACGCCATGACACCACCGAGCGTTTTCTCGTGAATTTTAAACTTAAAATTTAATCCCAACTTTTTCCTACAAAAACTTTATTTTTTATAGTAATGTAACTGTATTTGACAGGAGATACTTCCGAACATCATTAAACAGTTTTTCAAAATAAGTCATCATGCCTATTAATATAATCTAAAGATCTTCACAGTACATTAAAATCTAAATGTTTTGACAATTTTACCGTAAAGTATAAGCAAGAAAGCTTTTTTAAAGATATTAGATATTCGTTAAATAAAAGTTATATACATAAGTATTGTAAATATAATTGTAATATTTTTAATATTGTTTTTAGTTTTAATTTTAAGTATTAATAAGCGTTGGTCGCTGTGATCTTAGAATAAGTTGTAATTATATAATTAAGTGTTCTGATAATGATTGCGGATAAAATAATTAAATCTCAGTGTATGTGAAGTGTTTTTTGTGCATTCTAAGATATTTTAACGGGTAATGTTAGGCGTTATTTTTCAATGCCATTCATTAGAAGACTTTAAATAAATCTTTTACGTGTAAAATAGCCTTTGTCTCTATATTCGCCCAAGTATATGTCGGTTATCGCGACGAAATTTTTTTCGGAACTTACTCTGTTTGCCTGATTATCTATCTGACTATATCTTAGTATTAGCGGCTAAATTCTTTTACCGATTTGGTTGAATGCCGGTATAGAGTTAGATTGAATCTTAAAGAATTACTAATGTATTTATTTACCCGGGTAAATGACATACCCAAGGGCTAAACCATATTCACAAATTTGTACATTATAAATATACATAGCCCAGTTGCACTCGGTGATTAGAAACAATCATCGAGGGTAAGCAACGATGGCGCGGTCAGTACCTGGATGGGTGACCGCTGGTGGCATGTTACCATGAGCGTCTCCGTGATTCGGAGGTCACGTTAAGCAGTCGGTCCCGGTTCTTATCATACGATAACAGTCGTGAAGCTTAGTTGGAGGCCTTCGGGCGGCTTAAAAACATCCAACGGCAAGATTTACGTAGCCACAACGTATTCTTGCCAGTCCCCAACCCGCACTTGGCCAGCGTGGGGACGTATGGCCTTAACCCTCTCCTGAGAGGAGACCCGAGCCCAGCAGTGGGACATTATGGGTTGTTGTTTTTTGTTTTGTTTTAAATATACAAATTCACAAATAAAGTGTACCTCGTAAGTCCTAAAATGACTATTGTTGGTCAAAACAAAACTGCTACAGAGATCAAGCTATATTTCAAGGACGGTAAGTGAGGCTTTCTTCCTTAATTTTTAAGGGTTTCTTGTGTCTTATAAATGGGGTAGATGACGTCTTAGTCAAATCAGTTACTTTTTATCAACTGTCAAAATGACAAGTTTATATGAAAAACGTACTAAATACAAACTTGTGACGTCACTGTTTTAAACTACTCGATTGAGCAATATATTTTTGACTGCCTCTGTGGCGCAGTGGTAGCGAATGCGACTGCTGTGCAAGAGGTCTCGGGTTCGATTCCTGAGTCGGACCAAATGTTTGTTTGATCTGCAATTATTTGTTTCGGAGTTTGGGTGTTTTCTATGTGTAATGTGTATGTATTTACAAAAAAAGTATATAAGTATTAATATCAGTTATCTAGTACCCATAGTACAAGTTCGGCTTAGTTTGGGACTAGATGGCGTTGTGTGTTAAAATGTCTGAACATATTTATTATTATTTCAATGTTTATTTGATTAAAGTTTTTAATAGAAATGAAAAGCTGAAGTAATTTAATTTTCCGATATATTTTGTAATACTTTCGTTTGAAAGAAGGAGACATCGGTGTTTGTTTTGCTAAGTCTTTTTAGCTAGAAGAGTGGACAGTTCCTTCATATGTCAGTTTATGTTCTCCCATCACACGACAAAGGTGATATTTCATGGAGCGGACTGCCGCCTCGAATAGTCCCTCCACGGTTGGCACTCCTGATTGGCTAAGTTCCACTTTAAAATCGCACTTTTGAGCACCGCAGTAAAGTACCGAAGGTTTTTTTTTTCAGCAATTTAAGTGTTCATCTTTGAATTTTAAGATTTTCCTATTATTTTTGTTACATTAACTAAATTACAGAGGAAATGGAAGAATCTACGCGACAAGTTTAATAGAGAAAATTAAAAAAACAAAGAAACCTGTCGAGCTGTTCTGTAGCATCAAAAAGTAAACAATACAATTATTTCATTCAACTATCTTTTTGAACTCCTTAAAAGAAGCGAGACCGTCTACCGACGTAGTTCCCGAGTGTGTAACTAATAATGAGTACATTACCGCTTGAAAGCCCGAAAATGAACAGAAAAATTATGAAAAAAAATGCTGAAAAAGCAGAAAATGAAATACTCAAACCATTTATTTAAATTACGAAACTTGCTTGGCATAATACTGTGGGTATTCTTCTGGAAATGTTAATATATACACTACACAAAACTCTCCTACAATACGACTAGAGTCCGAACTCGCGCTGAAGATTGTGTAATAACTTTTTTAAATAAAGAAATGGATGGTATGACACCTTCAAGCACGCGTATTGGACATCCCATTTTGTTTACTTCGAGGGTACATGCGCTAAAGTTCTCTGAGCCTATGTTCAGGCTTGTAAAGATACGCCAGCTGTTTAGTACATCACCCAGCCTTCACATAGGATTATAGAATTCAACCTTTTCCAACCTATGCTAATTGTGCCCAATCTACGCAGCCTACACCTATTTTTTTTAGCCCCACGGACCATCACCCTTTTTTTTTACGTGTGGAAACCCCTTCGGGCCTTCACCCCACCGTGATTTACCGACTAAAACCACACGGTGTGCCACTCTGCGCTTGAGACGGGAGGGATCCGGGAACCGTTTTCTTACGCCATCCGGACCCCTCCCAGCGCCTGCCGCACTGAAGCGGGCACCATCTGATGTTGATAACTCTCAATTTAAGCGTCGTATGGCACATGCGTAACGTCGCCCCCTCGCGGCTGGCCTGTGAAGCGGATGGAGGGGAAAACCCGTCCCGCCCATCTGCGGCCACACTCGGGGCGGCATGAGGCGCTGGTATGCGCGCATTCCCTCCTGGCGACCGACCTCCGAAGCAACCATGCCCGGAAAGTACCTGCGTCGGTCGGAAGGAAAGCGTCCTGTGCTGCCGCCCTGCCCACTCAAGGATGACCGGCTGGAGCGCCTCCACGATGGCGAAACCAGCTCGTGGAGCCTCCAGCCGCGACGACCACCGAACCATAGTGGCTCGACAGGCGGCTTCACGCCACTCGCGTACCTCTTCGGGCGGAGGGCGAACGTCACTCTCGCTTTAAATATTCTACATCAGAGTCCATTATTATACTGCTCGCATGAGTTATAAAAAGTAGCAGCAACCGACTGCAATTGTCGACCACCGGCCACAAGTGGCTGTCGCGCACTTTAGCTACCTTTGTAGCGGTTTCTAGCTTCTGGTGGCGGTGTTCGTGGTTGTCGGCACACCACAACACGTGCTAGCCTTGAAAGTATTTGGTTGTCACGAACAGATGTTCATGACAACCGGGACTGACTGACTTCCCAATAACGATTGCCATATCTATGGCAATCGTTATTGGTCGATGTCTTCAAATATACTGATAACTAGTTCAATTTTAGAATCCAGTTCCCCATGAGGGTTGCGGAGGTCCGATGTCAGTCGCTACGTGGAAAAACTGATAACTACTAGCCGATCCCAAATAATCTTGGGAATAATAAAGACTAAGAAGACGAATCGTATAGAGGTAAATGAAATATAGGAGTATTTAAAAATGGTAGCGCATTTATGTCGCAAGTACCTGTATACATATATTTAAACGTCAGGAGGTGCATAAAAAAAACAATAAAAAATAAGTACTTATTTATTACAAAAAGAAGGAAATACAAAAAATATCTTATATATTAACATACAATACTTATATTCACTTCGCACTTAACGCTAAAAGTTTTAGAATTTCAATCATAAGTTGTCCTTGTACTTAGTTGTGGAAACTACCAAATGGTATTAAATTATTAGTGGCAATTCCTTGCAAATGTGGTAAAAATTATAAAATCTCATAAGTATTATGAATGACGTTCGAAAATCAAAAACATGAAACAGATTTAATGATGAGTATTATTTAACCGACGTTAAAAAAGGAGATTTACAATTTTGTTGTATATAAGTGTGTTAACTCAAACTTCCATTTGTTTTTGAAAGTATATATAGCCCTTTTATTTAGGAGGTCACCCCTTCTGCTTGATTCCATTTTAAAACCACCCTTGAGGATATAATTCATTAAAAACTTTGACGAATTAAAATCGTTTATTATTTCAGAAAATAATGATTCTACCTGTATTTAGTCTACACATTTACTTCTTTCATTTTAAGACCCTGTCTCACCTGTAATAGATAAGTTTCGGATAGCTTATCTGACAGCTAATTTGGCAAATCTACATACTTAAATTGTGTTAAGCCATCTGTCGGATAAGGTATCCAACACTTATCTGTTACCGATGAAACAGAGGCTTAATACTTGTAGGTACTACAACCACGCTTGGAGAGCCACGCTTCGGCACGAATGGGCCGGCTCGACCGGAGACCACGGCCTCACAGAAAACCAGTGTGAAGCAGCGCTTGTACTGTGTTTCACCGAGTGAGTGAGGATATTGGAGGCTCATAACCCAACCCTTCCCCCATCCCCCAAACGCACTTGTGACACCTCTGGTGTTGACGTTCATGAGCGGCGGAATCGCTTACCATCAGGCGATACGTTTGCTCGTTTGCCCCCTATTCCACAAAAAAACACAGCAGTGGCCCTCTTTAGACTAAAGGATGATGAGATAACTACGTATGTTAGGTCAATTAAGAATATCTTTACATTTTATACTACATTTAGCAGATTGAAGGCTTTTTGGTTGCGGCGCGGCAGACGACACTCTTTAAGTTAGAGAATGCTTCGTCCTGTGTGGTTTGGTCGAATTTCTGTAAACAAAAGTGCAAAATTACTAATCGATCGAGGCGCTCATAGCCCAGTTGCAGTCGGTAATTAGAAACAAACACCGAGGGAAGTAACGACGGCGCGGTCAGTGCCTAAATGTGTTACCGCTGGTGGCACGTTACCATGAGCATCTCCGTGATTCGGAGGTTACGTTAAGCAGGCGGTCCAAGTTGTTATCATAGGATAACAGTCGTGAAGTACTTGGAGGCCGTCGGGCGCTAAAAACATCCAACGGCAAGATTACGCAGCCACAGGGTTTTCTTGCCAGTCCCCAAGTATTTTGTATATATTTTGTCAACACCATTTTACAACAGCTAATTTGTTTTCGGAGTAACGCTACCTAATGCGATAATAACACAGTAACCAGAGGCGTGTCTAGCCTGTGAAGCGCCCCTGTGTAATCATATCTCTAGCGCCCTTTGGTAAGCGTGGCGCCCTTCAGTGCGCAGATTCATTACAAGTGCAGCATTAAAAGTAAAAATGAATTCCCGACGTGTATGTACGATCATAACTTTCGATTGAATGCACCAAGGTTTATGTTGAAGAAATTGAAAAGAAAACGAGAAAATTATTTTAGCCCGCGATTGTACACTGCCTGGGGTAGCTGAAGAGAGCAAAATTACTATAACAAGTTCTTCAGATATTCAGAAAATATTCGACAAAGATAAATAGGGCGCTACGCAGTTCGCCGGGTGTTAATATACACATACAATTAATATTTTGGTACATATAAGATTCAGAGCCATCTATGCAGAGCTCAAAACTAAGCAGAGCTGTACTATGGGTACTAGAAAACTGATATAAATACATATAACCGTTTGATATTGTAAATATTTTACATATTTTACGAAACACCCAGACTACAAAACAAATATTTGCAGATCATACAAAGGTTTGGTCCGACTCAGGAGTCGAATCCGATACCACAGCCACAGAGAAAGACAAGAAGACAAATTAAAAAAAAGTTGGCAGCATCGTGTTGGTCTCCTTTCAATCATGCTCAGCTCCTATTGGCCTAAGCGTGATGTTAACTATCCTATCTTAGGCACGCCAGTAAACATACATTAAAAATAACGTTTAAACGGTTAGATGGTTTGAGAGTTTATTGTAAGCAACAACATGACACCGTTAGATACATAGATAGATAGAAAACTCTTTATTTGTACACCTTAATACAGATATAAAAAAAGTACAGAAAATGACAAATGTATAATGTACAATTATACATTTGTCATAGATTATTATATTATATCCATACTTATATTATAAATGCGAAAGTAACTCTGTCTGTCTCTCTGTTTTTCATTGTACTTGGCGCCTATTGGTCGTAGCGTGATGATGTAAAGCCTACAGCCTTCATTAAGAAATTTTCTATTCTATACTAAAATAGTTTTTCAATTCGAACCTGTGCCGCCACACCGTACCACCACGAGCCGGGTTTCTATACAAAACAGAATATATAGTTACGTACCGTCATTAAAAGTTTTAGGTCAATAATATTCGTAATATTAATTATAATGTTACATATATTTAATTACCTGTAATTTCGTTTTAGATACCTGCAATTACGAATGATTTAAATAAGTAAGGTTTTTATAATCTACACTAATATTATTAAACTGAAGTGTTGTTTAAAAGAAGGACAGAAAGAAAAGGAATTTATATAACGACATTGCAACACAACTTATTGTTGTTTGGTTAAACGCGCTAATCTCAGGAACTTTTACCGTTGGAGAGCCACGCTTCGATATGAACGGGGCCGGCTCGACCATAGCGATACTACGGTCCCAAAGAAAACCGATGTGAAACAGCGCTTGCACTGTTTCACTGAGTGAGTGAGGATACCATAGGCCCATCCTCAACCTTCATGAATGTATGCAAAGTCCCTAGAGATAGAGGATATATATATTTAGTACGGAAATTATATAAAAAAAAAACAAACAAACCATCTAAAGCACTCTTACTAATAGTTTAAAACTTAGCCGATTCTGATAACACTTAATAATAATTAACAAAGAACCTACCTTAGACTGTGTTTCATTTATGTAACAAAACACTGCATTCCAAAATTGTTAATAAGATTTGTGGAATGCTACGGCGACCTAACAGTTGTAAGATGGTGTGACAAAATTATATATATATATATTATATATTTATACATAGTTTGACATTGACAGCTGTCACCGTTGTCATTTTAGGTGTGAATTTATTTATTTAAAATATAATCTATTGCCCTTGTGACAAACTAGGCAATACAATTTTGTATTGCCTAGTTTGTCACAAGTTTAAAGTTAGTAGAGCCACACAGATCTCAGCGCGAACAGACCGGCTTGACCGGGGCGGTACTATACTCGCACAGAAGATCAATCCTATAATAGCATTCGTGCTGTCGTGTTTCGTTGGTGAGTGCAAGACGGCAGGCCCAATAATGCAGAAGCATCTCACTAAGCCGCCATATTTTGGGTCACCATGCTGCACTGTTGCAGTGTCTGCATTCGCAGTGAGTGTGGTGATCACTGCCTTCAGATTCTGCTTATGTTTTCCATCCCGCAGAGTAGTTACTGGCAGGCCCATATATAGAAAAAAAAGCCTTGACATTAATTCATTGGAGTCAGCCCTCGTGTATTGAACTTATCAGAATGAGTAAAATGTATTTATATTTTAATAAATAAAAATGTAAAAATGTATTTATAATTAACGGGCACTTACCTCACACATATACGAATCTTCTAACTTCAACAGTCATCAAAAGAAACTAAACATAAGTGATAATAGTGTCCTTTGACATTTCTGAAAGTTAATTACATAGTGTTGTCATACCTCATTAATAATTATAGTGGGTACGAATGACAGTGGCCGGCTGACGTTATCGGTCTTGTCACCGTAGGCCGCGAGGAGTTCGCTGCCCTGGTCTCCTGAAGCACAAGTCTTGATTTTGGAAGATTCTGATATTTTATTTACTTGGGTTAGGCACTGTAAACCAAAGAAGATAACATTTTTACTTTATTAATAATAGGCGTTTTTCGTTGTTTTAGCTGCGTGTACAGTCAACGAGTTTCACCTTAATGATGTAAAATGAAGATTTAAATGAATGTAAACGGAACTTAAGCAAATTTGACGTGTAGTTTCCGAGGTGGCTTTATTAACAAAGGTACCTACTAAAATGGGAACTAATCCGCCACAGGGTCAGTATATATAGAACTTTGTATTCTTTAATTATATATCCCCTCCTGTACCTGGTCTCTCCCCGGTCGTGTCGGTTAACCGTCCCATCAGACTATGAGAGAGAGGTAACAGAGAGTGCACTTGTGTTTGCGCACACACCTGTGCACTGTAATATCTCCTGCGTAGTTGGATGGTCTCCGTTGAGATTGGCCGCCGTGGCCGTTATCGATTAGGAGAACATCATCATAACCTAGGATAACTTACTGTATCTAAGGACTTGTCAGGGTTGGCCTGGCTCATCAGACAAATGACCAAATCCATCTTCTCCGTGTCCAGGAGATTACGGTGCTTCAGAATGCATGACTGGATCTGGTAAAAAAGACAGATATAGATTTTGTTAGTATCATATTTTAATGACGTAAATAATGTCAATGTTTTGATCGCCTTGTTGGTCTAGCGGTTAGCATATGCGACTGCCAATGATGAGATCTCTAGTTCGATTCCCGGGTCGGGCCATGTTTTTTTGGGATTTTCTTATAATATTTTTTTAATAATAGCCCGGAGGTTGGAAGCCAGTCACGCCGTCGGTCCTGGTTGTTATTAACATCTATAGCAAACGTTATAGCAGTCAGTGTCCTCAAATATACTGACAATTAGTTCAACCATTGATTTCTGTACCACTCAGGGTTACGGAGGTCCAATGCCAGTAGCTCCGTGGAAAAACTGATATTCAGGTAAAAGCAGTCGAACTAGTAGCCGACCGCAAATAATCTTGAGAATTACTATTTGAAGTCTACACAAATAACTAAAATTGGAGTGTCTGTTTGTAATATAAAAATAACAGCTTTTTACTAAATTCATATGTATACAGTTTTTGTCTCTCAGACTTTGTTCCTGGTAATCTTTGGAATGGCTGGACCGATTTCGACGGGGCTTCCACTGGCAGATAGCTGACGATATCGTTAGTAACTTAGGCTTCTTTTTTTAGACTGCGGCGTTGCCCGAAGCTACTACAACAAAAGCGGGTAGCACCGCGTAGCTCAGGCAGATGTAAATAGTTTCATGGTTTATTTTCTAGTATTTTATTTTTTTGAAGTAGGATAACATTAATATAGTTCCTAAGTTAAGGCTTATGTCCAGTAGTGGACTATTAAATAATGATGATGATGATGATATATATTATTACCTTGTTTCCGTAGCATTCATCAGCGCCATGATGGCAGTTGAATTGCCACTTGTCGTTCACTTTGTCGTGCTGAAATAGAACATCACATTAAAATTATGGAAAATACAGGAATAAATTATCAAGAGGTCTCGGGTTTGGTTCTCGTGTAAGCTTGCTTGCGTGCTAAATAAGAACCCGGGGTTTGAAAGTTGAGGCTTTAATCTCTGTGCCTCGGTAGTGCACTTGATCTTTTGCCAGTCGTGTCGGAGCCTTCCCATTGGATTGTGAGAGTAAAGGAACAGAGAGTGCACCTGTGTTTGCGCACACACTGGTGCACTATATTATCTACTGCGTAGTTCACTGGCCGCCTTGGTTGAAACCGGCTGGGAGTAAATTATAGGAATGAATAGAGAACAATAGATTAATTCCACATGTTTACAATAGACTGCACGGATATCATAGTGGTTAAAGAAATCATCTCGCTGTTCGAAAGCGCAGTGTTGTAGGTTTTTGATGTTCTTGGTCCAGGTGTGTCCTTTTCACGTATGTTAGCAAAGTTCCCCTGTTCTTTGTAAAGTCTAAGAGGGTAAACTATGAAGAACAACATCACTAGTACGAACAACACTACTACGACGCGGGATAGAGATTCTCTATCACTCTATCAATGCACTGTTTACTCCGTTCCTGGCCATATCCTCTTTATGCAGTTCATCCATCTTTTCTTTGGTCTTCCTCTATTCCTTTTTGAACAGTATGAACAGCCAAAACTTCCTCTTTAAGAAGCCTTTTGTCGATAAGCGTTTTATCGTGGGAGAGCCACGCTTCGGCATGAATGGGCCGGTTGGACCAGAGTGATACCATGGCCTCACAGAAAACCGGTGTGAAACAGTGCTTGCGCTGTGTTTCATGATATATGAGTGAGGATACCGGAGGCCTATACCCTTATCCCTCCCCTTATCCTCCTCCCCATCCCCCAAAGACCGGCAACGCATTTGTGACACCTCTGGTGTTACAGGTGTCCATGGGCGGCGGTAATAGTTTACCATCAAGCGATACGTCTGGTCGTTTGCCCCTTATACCATAAAAAAAGACCATTGAAGTCATAGAACTACAAGGGCCACTGAAGGGATTGAATAGCCAAAGCATCTAGTTCCGTTTCCAGACACTGTTATTTTTCGGGAAAATCTTCACACATACACAGAAACAATCACTTGTCACTACGACCGCGCATAACAATTAAAACAAAACATTCAGAATATCACGCACACATGAATCCATTGCGTCATAACACTATATTGTGTAGGCCCATTTGTGCCTACACTTTAACAGAGAAGAACGCCTGCGTGTGGCTGCTCTCTACCGTTTTACTTCTATTTGAAAGCCGTTGATTGTGATGACGATTATACCTATATATATTCTGTGGTTCTATTAACACAATGCACATTGATTAATTGTACATGCGTTTGCGAGGACGCGTTGAGAATACAATTGCATTTTATTAATATAAATTAGTTAGCATTCAGGCATCGCACTTTAAATTTATTTCTGATACAACTCTTTTAAATAATGATAACTATTGGTCACAATACATAGGATATGAATATTTTGCTTTTTACCCGACTGCGAATGAAAAAATGTTATGTTTTTCGAGTGTGTGTATGTATATTTTTATGTGAGTTGTGTCAATTGATTCGTCTTAGTCATGAAAGTGACACTTGGTATATCAAATTAAAAAAAAACACAATTAAGGATTGGCGCCAAAAATTAATCTCAAAAAATATATTTTCTCAACACATCGAGTGTGGTATCAGAATAAAGAATTTTTAACGGTGATTACGAATGTGTATATATATATTTAAAAAAACTGAATTTCATAAAGAAGACAGATATTAACGCTGTCGGGTCTCTTTTTTAAATAATTTATAATAAATAATATTTAGTTTTGTGAGTAAATCCTTTACATATATTTTTGCAAGAAGAATTTGACAGCTAGAACACTTCAGCATTTCATAAGATACGATCTGGAAGTCAATCCGTTGTGATCATGTTTGGATGTATATGTGGCTAGCTATGAAACGAAATAATTACAAACCCACCGTGGCTTTGCCATAGGGCACCATCTTGACCTTGATGACCCCTCGGAAGTCTCTCCACACCGGCGCCAGCTGCTGGACTATGAAGGCCTTGCTATCTGGACATAGGGACTCGTAGTACACTGCGATCTTGACCTGTTGGAGTGATACCATATATTTAAAATTTTCGAAGTTATGGGCTCATTAGAAATCCTACCCAGTCCAGTAAAATACACAAACACGCACACACACACACGCAACACACACATCCATACTCATATAGTGTTTTTTTTGTAATGTATAACTTAATTTTCTAACCTACTATTATGAATGTAGAACGCTTATGTCTGTATTTTGCTGGAGATGGGCGATAATAGCCACGACTTATAACTAGAGACACGAGTTTATAACTAATGTGGTTATTTTCGTACACAAATGAATTTGTATACTGTTTTTCTGTTCTAATAAAATTTATATATAATTTATATAATATATACATATATATATATTTATATATATATATGTATATATGTAAGTAATTTGTGTAATCTTGAGAACTAAAGTGAAATTTGAGTACAATTCTAATAAAGTCAAGTGATTAATGATTATGACTGCTAAGTGGCAAGTCCTGGGTTCAATTCTTGTATAGGACAAATAAATATTCGACGAGTCCTGCCATTCTGTCTGGTTAGAATTGCTATGTACGAGTCTAATTTTGGGTCAGATGAGCGGGTGTCAAGTATCTGTAGCTATTATTAGCATTTGATTAATGTGGGGACCGATGGATTTCGACCCGAGAATCGAATCTCAGACCTTTTGATCGGCAATTGTTTTGCACGTTTGGCCGGGTAGTTTAATCGGTCGTTACGCCGCTTTCTACTGTGTCAATGGTCATGTTCAAATCCCACATGAGACAACACTTTGTGTGATCTACAAATTGTTGTTCTGAGTCTAGGTGTTCTTTATGCTCATTTTTTGTATGTTTGTAAAGTCCCCCGCGTCGTAAAGTCGTAAAGGTCGTATACACTAACCGCTTGACCAACAAAACTGTTACACATTTAGGTTAAGTAGTACCACGGAATAAGAATATTGAGTGTCATCACTCATACAGTTGGTGTCGTTAGAGTCGATTATGGGAGCTAATTACCAGGACAACAGCACAGCAAAGAGAAGAACCTCGAAACAAACAGTATATAAACACATCTGACTAGTGTATTGCAGTAGGCTAAAGCCTCCTTTCTAATGAAGTATACAGAAGTAAAATATTAAAGGATAAATACACTGTTAGGTTACTTTTTATTACCTACGTGTTTAGCAGCCATAAATTTCAACTGACCAATTGCACTCAAAGCACATAAATCCGCTATGAATTTCAATGAGTTTATACGAATTTCTACCACATGAAAGTAGTTCTTAGAAGCCTGGAAACATTTATTTTAACTGCTTGGAAACGTTAGCTAGCTGTGTCGCTTTCTCTATGGTAATTCGCGGATGACTCCTTAATTCCATAGATATTTTCTTTTGTTTTGTATTTGAGTGTAATTTATATGTAATATGTGTATGTTTAGAAATATATATGTGTGTTTATGAGTAGTCTGGTTATCACAGTACAGACTGTTCCTAGTTTGATATCCGACTGCTGTATGTGAGATGTGTGTGTCTTTTCTATTCTTTTTTGTTTGTGTTGAAACCATCGAGTTTTTACTACGATTTGAATTACCTGTAGGGTCTATCATTATGAAGCTATAACCATATGCAATACTTACACATTATGACAACTTCAAATAAAATTTGAAAAGGAGGGAAGATATTATATTTTTTTTAAAACAATCACATTTCAATTAGACAGTGGGACTGACTGAATGAGACTTAGAAGATAGGACATTTATGTCTTTACCCTCGTAGGTATAGACAAAGGCGCAGCTTAAACTTTGAAAACTATTATTTTATTTTAGTTACATTTAGATTGGGTTATATTTAATATTCTGAGTTTTTAACAGTGAAGAATTTTTATCTTACATTTAGAACTTCCTCAGTTAACGACCAGGCTCTAATACCATGAGAGGCCATTGATTAGGCTATGCGCAATTACCCTAAATTTAAAATATTGAAATTAAAGCTAACTTAAACAGATTTCTTGGTGTAAATTCTGCTTGGTTATATTAATTTGTAGTGAATAAAAATTGTCTGTTTGACTAAGTCTCTGTACATCGCGCGTCCGCGTGGGACTTACAAAGTATTCTAGGAAAATTCATTAAAGTACTTACTTATTTACTTTTAATAAATGATCGGTATTCAACATACTTTTGCAATATTTTCGGTCCGAAGTGTTCGTGTTGTATGCGTGTATTGTGCCTTCACATTGTTGGCTGTGTTGGTGATATTAGTAGTGATTCTCGTGTTGTGTGGTACTGGTTTGTGTGCGACCGTCTTCTTAAGCGTAGGCGACCGAATTGAAGCCCATTTCTTTGTTGTAAGACGCTTGAACGTGGCTCGAGTACTCTTTTTTACAGTCATGCATTGCAAACATGGCACTAGACCCTTTTAGAACAAGAATTAAATGAATTACTTATTAAAATAAAATACTTTTTCATTGTGGCAATCGGTCGATGGGTTGGTTCTGTTGGGCTCGAACCGGCCGAAACCGCACCTCGTTTCGGCTTCCAGTAGCCGGGGAACCAGGTATAAACCTTGTTTCCTCTACGTTAACGTCCCTAAGACGCCGGGCAACGGCTAGTATGTGACTTCCTCGTATGTGGAAATCACGGTGTTCCCTTTCTCTCTCCCGAAAAGCGCCACACCATTAACCTGGCCTGCTTCAGCTAGGGTAGCAGTTGATAACAAACAGTGGAGATTAGTCGATAAAATACTATTTTACGGCAGTTTTTTTACTGGTTAATTCAGGCTATAAATCTGATATAACTTATATTTTTAATGAAATCCTCTATTCCTTTCTTTCTCGTTTAACATTCAACATTGTTAATTAATTAATTACTAAGCGAATAATTAATTAATAACTTATTCACGCACATTTGCCGCGTGACCGGTTTTTGACGTGACCGGCGTAAAATAACGCAACGATAAATTACGTTACTGATTCTTCACAGAGACTATATTAAAGACTAATTGATCCCCTCGGTGTTGCCCGTGGTTTTTGGTGTATCTTAAGCGCGAACGGCAAGGCTAGCCTGCAATTAAAGAAGTCTATATTCAGTCAGTCAATCTCGGACTGTGAGATACCGCTTAACTTCTTTTTTTATGGACTAAGGTGCAAACGAGCTGTGGTATCGCCTGATGGTAAACGATAACCGCCGCCCGTGGATACCCGCTACAACAGAGGCATCACATGTGCGTTGCCGACCTTTGGGGGATTGGGAGGTGAACGGGAGGAGAGGTGTGATCCTCCGGTATCCTTAGTCAATCGGTGAAACAAGCAAGCGCTATTGAACACCGGTTTTCTGTGAGGCCGTGGGTCGAGGCGGTCGAGTCGGCCTATTCATGCCAAAGCGTGGCTCGGTAAAAACTTTTATTTACTTGGAAAATTGTATCAAATGAGACCGAAGGGGTTCTTTGAAATGGGCTTCTCAATTTGTAGAACTTGCCACGACCGGAGTGGTCGTCTTACTTACTGTGCCGAGACCTCGACGGTCCCTCATACAAAGTTTGTTTTTCATCTAAATATGGAGTGTTTCGGTATGATATTTTGCTACTACATTCAAATAAGAAACATAATATCTATGTTTTTTTGAGGAATATCAGCAAGTACCAGGTTAGCAGTAAAATCTAAGAGGCTAGCTATAATGAAATATTAAATAATATTTATTACGTTTTGCATGTACCAGGCTAGCAAAACCCCGGACAGTTTAAATCTTTATACTTGAATATACTTGGCAGTTGACATTTGCATGTAAAAAATGTACTAGGCAAGCAGTAAGCCCGAGAAATAGTTAAAGTTCTTACAAAAAATTTGCAATATCTGTCGATTATTTTTTTTCTTTTTGACAATTTATTATGTAGTCCATTAGAGCTGGGGGCAAAATTCTATTTAGTTTAAAAATAACAATTGATTTTTAAAAACAAGCCGGTAGAAATAATGAAATTTTATTTAATGAAACAGAGAGCTATTTCTCCATTTTAGCTAAAACACATTTCTAATAATACACTTTCATAAACTCGAAAGAAGGTTGGGTTATTACGCAAACGGTATTGTGTGAAATCTGGCACACAGATAGATATTTATGAATAGTTTAAAGACTAATTAATTAATGTAAATAATAATACCTACTTTAAGTAATATTTCTATATAAATAAAAAGGAATGTTGCTAAGCGCAAAACTCGAGAAGGCTCGACTAATTCGGATATTTTTTTGTATGTCCCTTAAGGCACACGGAAGGTTTTAATAATAATAAAAATGCGTGGAAGAAATAAAAAATAATGTTGCTAATTTTATTTTTACTATTAATTTTGACAGAACCAGGACTGCCCGGGCAGCTAGTTGCAAATAAAATAAAAGGCAGACTAACTACTAACATCAAGTACCCGGATGACTGTATTCCTATTTTGGTAAATTAAAAAAAAATGAATTCTGGCTAGATCGGTTTGTCGCGCCCGGAACCCCTTGCATAATTTAGATTCAAATTTTATATAGGTAGGTATTCAAGAATAGAGAATATGCATGTTTTCTACTGTTTAAGCTGATCATTTACGTCTCTATAATATAAAAAAAATAAAAAATATTTAAAACAATGACTAAATTTGAGCAATTCAAACGCCGCCATTTTGCGCGCGCTTTTGAAACAGCCAATGACGTCATTATCATTTCATGTTTGTTTATTCTTTAGTGTTTCAGTTACTTTATACTTATTTACAGTTTTAATTGCTACAAAAATCACAAAAGAAGGTAATTTTTCTCACAAACACTTCTAACGCAGTTTGAATTTCAACTCCGATAATAACGATGAAGTGACCATCGACGTCACATTTCGTCTTAACCAATAGTGATGCGCTTTGAAAGTTTGAACTTCCTTCCCTTAATTTTCACTTTTTATTTAATATTTTCTGGGTTCATTTTATGCATAGTCGCTATTGTTCGTTTAACGGTTTTACACAGATTAATCACATAAGTTACTTCTCCCACTAGAAAAACTTACCTCCCGATTATTTGTACAGTATCACAATGTTGACGAATGTTAAAAATAGTTTAATACAATACAACACGATAGGTTATACAATATTCAATTAGTTATTTTTACGTTCGATTTTACAAACACTGGTACTGATACATTCTCAATCAACTGTCAAATAGCAATAAGAAATGGTCTGTCCGTTTCTTAATACAATCTGACAGTTGATTGAAAGATATTTTTATAAATATAATCTCAATATAAATTAATCCTAGCGACTTCACGGTTGGCCTAGTGGTTTCAGTGGTCGTCACACCGCTTCCTACTGCGCCAAGTGTTGTGGGTTCAAATCCTACATGGAACAACACTTTGTGTGATCCATAAATTGTTGTTTTAAGTCTGGGTGTACTTTGTGTCCGTTTCCTGAATGTTTGTAAAGATCCCCGTGACACAGGAATATATATTCCTAATGCGGGAGTAGTACTTCTTGAAAAAAAAAATACTTGGTATCTTTGCCGTATTATATAAATATTTAAAATATAATAAAATATAAAATATTTAAAATAGCTCCTTACATGCAACGGTTTAGTACCAGGATAGCAGGTATGCTTAGGCGTTCTAACGGAAGTGTTTATGACAATGAGTGGGACAGAGATAGAGCTACTTACTTTGTTGTCATCCTTCTTGCTCTTGGCGATGACGCTGCAAATCACAGCTACCAAACAGAATACTGCTATCGCCTTCATTTTGTTCTGAAACAATAGAACAGCAGTTGGGTAAACTTCAAGCACCAATAGAAGTAAAGAGGAAGACATACTTCTATCAACAGGTTTTCATGTCTCCCTGGTGACACTAACTGCTAAGACAGTGGTCCTGGGTTCGTTTTCTGCTTATAACAAATATCATGTACGATCATTTGTTTTGCGTTTAGTTGTATTTCTTTTTCTGAAAAAATCTTCCAATATTTATATATGTATATAATAGAATTATTACCACACAACGCCAACTAGTCTCAAACTAAGCAGAGCTTGTATTATGGTTTCCAGAAAACTATACTTTGTTTTTGTAAATAAATACTTAATATACATAGAAAACACTCAAACCCCGAAACAATTATTTGCAGATCATCAAAACATTTAGTCCGACCAGGGACTTGAACCTGAGACCTCAAGCACAGTAGTCGCGTATGCGACCACTTCGGCAAGGAGGCAGTCATAAAATCAACAACCCATAATGTCCCACAGCTGGGCTCGGAGAGAGTTAAGGCCATAGGTCCCCACGCTGGCCAAGTGCGGGTTAGGGACTGGCAAGATAACGTTGTGGCCACGTAATCGTACCGTTGGATGTTTTTAAGCCGCCCAAAGGCCTCCAACTAAGCTTCACGACGTTATCCTATAATAACAACCGGGACCGACTGCTTAACGCGACCTCCGAATCACAGTGACGCTCATGGTAACATGCCACTAGCGGTCGCCCATCCAGGTACTGACTGCACCGTCGTTGTTTACCCTCGGTGATTGTTTCTAATCACCGAGTGCAACTGGGCTATGAGCGCTTTAAACATATATGCTATCGTTTTAGAAATTGCCACAGGTAAAAAAAAATATTCGCAACGAAAGAGGCGATATATATTTTACTTTATGACTTATAAAGATATAAAATACAACTGTATTGGAAAGGAGTCGTTTCACTCGCGAACAATGTAGATTATTACGTGGTTCTCAGTAGCAAACAATTGCTTTGTGGCCGTGGGAACACCAACTCGCGTTTATTGTACGAATCTTGTAAATAGTTTTTTTACTATTATGTGGCTGCGTATACTTTGAAACATATGGTATATGAATATGAACAATAGAGAAGAGAAACAGAGAATAAGAAATATATCAATCTATGATGCGAATGTCACTGAGATAAGAAATTTACAAAAAAAAACAAGATGGCGGATTTTAGCGCCGAAATGTTCGTTGTCATTTTTTTGGTGCAAAAGAATGATTGTTTTAGGAATCAAAATGTAATGTTTTAAGAAAATGTTTAATGTTTACAAAAATATTTCCAACTATGGTTTTTTTAGCTCAAATAATCAAGCAATCGCCGTCTCCCTAAGGAGCGCCAAATATCCCGGTCTTGGGTAGTCCACATCCATCCGCTGCCGACCACCTTCTCCAAATCGCTGGCCCATCGTGCTTAATGTCTCCTACACTACGTTCGCTTAATTGCGATCTCCATTCAAGCACATTTTACGCGATATAGTGGCGGCCATTGGAGTGGGGGTTCTCTCCTCAGTAATATGATTGCGGAGCAAGAGCGCGTGGAACTCCACGTCTCTTTCTGCGCGCAAGTTATGCTTGCCAAGGAGACGGCAGTGCGAGAGGGGTTTAGAACTCTCCCGGTGCTCCAGGTTCGGGAACAGGCTCGGTACTGAAAACGACTGCGCTGGCGGTCGCTGAACGATCTTCTATCACCCTAACAGAAGCAGACCGGGGCGGAGGCGCAAGCGCTTTTTATTTTCAGCAGGGGAACATTGAGGTTTAGGAGAGGGCCATATACGAACCGTAGTTTGCCCGTGGTACGTCAGGGTTCCATGGATTTCTTATCGATGGTATACCTGGTTCCCCGGCTCCTAGTACCCGAAACGGCGTGCGGTTTTAGTCGGTTCGGGTCCGACATGCCACTAATCGGTGGTATCCGAGGGAAGCAAAAAAAAGGGTAGAAACTATTTATGACGACAGCAAAGATAAGGAAACCCTGTGTGACCAGTGTGGTATGGTAGGCTAAAACGTTTCTAAGCAGAAGCCTATGTCCAGTAGATATTGTTGATGTGACAGTAAATAAAACTGTGTCAAATTGTTTATGTCAACGCTCAATTGAGTGGTGACAGTCGCTAAGAGAGTCCACTACTAGTTACAATAAAGTACAGTTAGGCGAGGCGCTAAGTGATATATCGCGTGTACCCAGCTGCGTATGGCGCGAGTTATGAGCGGCCATTGTTATTCGTCATCTATTATATAAAGAAGTTTTTGTTTGTTTATTTGAAAGCGTTAATCTTAGGAAAAACTGGTCTGATTTGAAAATCCTTTCACTGTTAGATAGCACAGTTATTCAGGAAGGCTATAGCCTAAGGAGCGAAGTATCAATAAAAAAATATTCAAAAACGGGGCATTGTGTGAGCTGGTAAATGGTTAAAGTTTTGTATAAACAATTTATAAAAGAATCGTTTTCCCTTAAAAGTTATAAAGATATGTCAGACACTATATATCTACCTTTAGAAATGTCTCACTGAAACTCTTTTGTGGTAAACAGAATTGCAAACGCTGGTATACACCACGCGGTCAGCTAGTTTTAACCCCCGACGTAAATAGAGCGGTGTTGTAAGATTGACGTCGATGTCTACATATGTGTGTTGCAGTATCAAACGGATGAATCGATTTCGATGCGGGTTTTTTTCATTTGAAAGCCAGTTTCCTTGTGGTGGTTCTTAACTATTTTTGGTTAATATCGGTCCGGCAGAGTTACAGTATTAGCTCTTTTCTAAAATGATGTAAGGCATTTTTGGCGTATGGTTACTCGGTTAAGTGTTTGTGTAGGTGTTTTTTTTTATTTTAGTTTGTTCATAACTAGATAGGGACTAGACTCCAAGCAAATTTTTAAGGGCTATGTTTGGAGTGTACCTATTTCGACGTGGCTTTATTTAAATCGGCTGTTACGACACCCAGGGAATGAATAAAAATGGTTAGATTCTGTATTTTTAATTCGCCACACGGACAGTTTAACGCTTAAGTCTATCATATGCAGTCGGGTCATCGCTTGACCTGTATGACATCGTTCGAAAGTACACTTCTTTGTGTACATGTACGTACATTTGTGTACAAATACATGTGTTGTATACATATACCGTTGTGCAAATCTACAGACACACTTTAGAAACTCGATTTTGAAGTTTATAAGTTTTAGAAAGTCTATTTGAAGACGTAAAAAGATAGGCGGCCATTTTCTTTTACTGTCAAACTTTCGCGGGCTTTTGTTTTTTTTTTAGTGACAATTAAGTTTTGTATAACTAATATTATAAATATATGAATGCGTGTTTGTTTGTTTTTTTAAAGGTATTTTAAAAACCAATAGGAAGCTGTATTATTAGCAAATAGTATAGGCCCCTCTTTTCACGAAAACCAAGACACGCAGTCGGAGCCACGTGTAAAAATTAATCGTTTTAAATGTTTTTGGACGATGCGTTTGCAACATGACAATTTTTTTTTAAAGTTCGATGCTTTATTTGTATGTATTCATTTATTTATTGTGTGTTAACCACTCTTTTATTTTACTTTTTTGAAAGACGACAACTCTTGCATTAGAAATATGTCTTGTGTCGCGGGGAAACCAATAACACACAGATTCGGAACAACACTTTGTGGATCACACAAATTGTCGTTTATGTGGGATTTGTCCACAACATTCAGAGCAGTAGAAAGCGACGTTGCGAACGCTGAATCCACTATACTTGCAGACAGACGTTAGTATCATATGATATAGGTATAATACAGGTTAATTTAAACGGCATCAATAATCAACTAAAAGAATTTGTTAATTAATTTTGCCGCCATGTTGTTGACTGTCATTATGTCATATTTTTCGTCATATACTTGAATGTTTTAATGCCAAAGTGTTCTTTTTTTAAATGACAACGAATGTGTTTTTAAAACTTGTTCGGCAAGGTCGTTTTTATTTCTTTTAAAAATTACACATTTTGCAAACTACGAAATTGTTAAGATGTTATATTATTAATATTATTATATAATTGTTTAATACAACCTTTATTCATCCAATGGGTCTCTGAGGAGCGATGGATTCCGATCCGAGAATTTAACGTGAGACTTCTTAATCAGCAGTAGCGGAGCTGGCCACTTGACCAACAGATATACATAGTAAAAGTAGTGGTACGTATTAAGAAGAAGGAGTATCACCACCCCTGTTCACCCCGTGGGTGTCGTAAGAGTGACTAAACTACCAGGACAACAGAACTGCGAAAAGAAGGACAACATGACACAGACCCCAATGTTTGTATGATCGGCAAATATTTGTTCCAAAGTTTGGATGTTTTCTACCTATAAGATATATATATTTATCAAAAAAAGTATTTATATCAGTTGTTTAGTAGCCATAACACAAGTTCTGCTTAGCTTGGGACTAACTAGGGCTTAACTTGGCGTTGTGTGTTAGATGTCCAAAACATTTATTTATTTATTATTATTATATTATTATAAGACGTTTCGGGTTCGTTTTACAGATCGAACTTAAAGTGTATTTGTTTTTTTATAAAAGAAATTCTTTATAACAGCTCGTTGTATGAAGATTTCACGGTGTTTCACGCCCGTGCCCCGAAGTGCACGTTAAGCTGTCCCGGTTCCGGTCCGGTCCCGGTTCTCATGAACGTCTTTGCCAATCGTAATTGGGAAGTCAGTGGCCTCAAATAATCAAAATAAAAAAGGGTTAGAAGATGAAGTGTGTCTTTACAAGATAATCGCGTAAAAATCATTTGTCATTGAAACAGTCGTCACGTATATCATATACAAAATGGCGCACTCAATGTTGTTATTTGTCAACCGCAATCTGACCTCTTTACTGCAGTTACGACACGAGTCCGGTTTCTTCACAAATAATATTAGCAATTGTCTTTGGAACAGAATTATTTTTTTAATACTTTGTTACTCTATATATTTATGGCTTGTGTGTTTATGAACTGCAGCGTCACTAGTTGTAATTTTTATACCTAAAGGGTGTCGTAAGAATGAACTCTTTCATTTTAAATTAAAAACAAGCATTTATCAAGAGAGCTGTGGTTCCGATCAAATATGGATTAAAATATTCGTTAAATGGCACCCACGGCTCTGATGACAAGCCATTACTCTTTTCATGAAATTTTCTGGATGTGGTTGTACGTCACCGATGACGAGTAGGATATGGATATGTGTTCAGGAATTGTTTCTAACTTATTCACATACACACACAAGGTGCAATTTTTCGACTGAATGTTCTTCGAAGTGTGCGTGCGTTTTTAGCATAATTATTTAAGCTGCGTTCTTTCGTAAAGCGCTCCATTTGTAATAATCGAAATAGAAAATATGCATGTTTGTTTTTTTTAATCTGATCATTTACCTCTCAATAACATAGAAAAATATATAGATAGGCTTGAAAATAGACAAACTATTTTAATTTTCTACACTGACTAAATTTGAGCTATTCAAACGCCGCCATTTTGCGCGCGCTTTTGACACAGTCAATGACGTCATTGTCATTTCGAGTTAGTTTATTATTCAGTTTTAATTACAATAAAAGTCGAAAGAATTTTGACACCGATAATTTTCTCTTTTTATTTAATATTTACTGGGTTTAAATAATCACTAAATAAATAACAAACATTTTAATTATATTGCAAAGACAATAAAGAATCTAGAAAATAATATTTGTGACAAAAAAATATGCTTATTCCCTATTCACATATGAGACAATTTCAAAATTTCAGAGCTACCACTTGCACACAAAAATGACATTTATTTTAAAAAGTACACTTACCCAATTTTGCATTATTAAATATGACAGAGTAAAGTGTATATGAAAGAGGAGTGCAAAAAGGTTTACAAAATTTAAAGAGAAATACTTTATCGGTGTGCATATTTTTGACCTAGGTGAATATAGACTGTAGCGTCAGAAGTTACGATTTCAGTATCCTACCAATATTACTAATCTAATTATACATATAATATTATACATGTAAAAGTAACTCTCTCTGACTAGACGTTTTGCATTCACTACTGAATCATTGCAAAAATTTTAATGAAACTTGGCACGGCGGTACTTTAATTCCCGAGGAAGGATATAAGGCTATACTTTTTATCGCTATAACCGACTTATTAATAATTAATTTAAAACTCTTTGCGCCAACAACTACCACTGTCTCTCCTATACATTTCGATCCATCCTAAGGTTGCCTGGAAGAGAGCTTTAGGCAGTAACGCCGCCCTTTGTACACTTCGTCTCACATTTTATGTATTCTCTTCTAACTGTAATATTATAGTGCGAAAATAAAGTTTTCTATCTATCTATCTATAGTAATAATAAGCTCACGCATCTCAGAGCAGCTACACAATATAATTGCGCGAATTGAATTTACCTTTACACAATTTAAATAATATTTAAAATACTTGTACCTATTTATTTCGTAACCTTAACTTATACTTCTACCATGGGAGAGCCACGCTTCGGCATGAATGGGCCGGCTCGACCGGAGTGATACCACGGCCTCACAGAAAACCGGTGTGAAACAGCGCTTACGCTGTGTTTCATCGAGTGAGTGAGGATACCGGAGGCCCATACCCCAATCCAACGCCCCCTATCCCCCTCACCATCCCCTTTCCCCCCACGCCGCCATAGTGTGGGTCACCANCAGCGCTTACGCTGTGTTTCATCGAGTGAGTGAGGATACCGGAGGCCCATACCCCAATCCAACGCCCCCTATCCCCCTCACCATCCCCTTTCCCCCCACGCCGCCATAGTGTGGGTCACCATGCTGCATTATTCTTTTTCGCATTGAGGATGGCGACCACCACTCTTGGATTCCGCTCATGCTTTCCATCAGGCAGGGCAGAGTCATTTTGGCAGATTAAATATAAAAAAAAAAAAAATACTTAAAGCTTTATAAATCTTGTCTAATCCTAGTCTTTGGAGAGCATATTAAAAATGTAAGAAACAGTTAGATGGTATTATTTGTTTGTAACTGTACATTTAAAAATATATAAATCTAGGTCGTTTAATTCTTGGTTTAGTGGCCTCAGTTTCGGTCTTTTAAATCTACTACAATCGTGGTCTTGTAAATAAGTATATCGTAGTTATTTACCCAAATACCTTGCCCTGTCACTTTCTTAAAAAAACTTGGCTTCTGGCAAGTCATTTAAGAAGCCAGTAAAGTTTTTTAAATGTTAACAAAAACATACCAAGACTTCATGGAAACTTTTGTTTTTCTGAGTCTGGGTTTTCTTTGTGTCCGTTTCATGAATAAATGTAAAGACAGACACAGGATAATATACTCTTAGTGCGGGTGTCTTTAAAAGAAACTCATTTTTGTTCTTATTTAGGATCGAACTCCAACCCAGCAATTGAAATGAATGCCCTAGTACTGCGCCAAAATTGTCCTCATTCCCAGGGTCAGCACACAAAGACTATCACTATCATTAGTATCACTATCATTAGTATAATCTCTTTATTTAAAATTTATTAGGCTTAACGAACATAGATTTTATCTGGTTTGTGTGTTACAAAACAATACATAATAGCTACGTTAATAATAATAATCTCACAAATCTCATACAAACGGACAAGAGCGATTGTTGCATAAATGTATGTTGTTCTTTGACTTTAGTCTATATAAGAGACGATTGTACATAATTCTGTATTCGTATATTTATAACTAGCTGTTCCTTTACGATCTCGGGTAAAAAAGTGGCCTTATCATCAGCTAACTGCCTGTGAAAATTTTGTTAAAATCGGTCCAGCCGTTCAAGAGATAAAATTGCAGTGTATGTTTATTAAATTTTTTTTAATTATATTAAAATAACCGCTTTTTACTAAATATATATGTATACACTATACATACACCAAAATAACCATTTTTGTCTGTCTGTTTGTTCTGACTAATCTCTGGAACGGCTGGACCGTTTTGACTGGACTTTCATTAACAGCTGATGATATAAGAAGTAAATTAGGCTACTTTTTTAGACAAATTTTGCCCCGCTGCATTACCCGCAGTTTTTGTTGTATCGCGGGTAACAACGCGGGGCTCAGCAATTTAGTATGCAGGGTGCTAAGGAGGCAATAAATCCATTTAACTAAAAAAAATAATTTAAGAAAACTTAAAAATAAGTTTGGGCAAGGTTCAGTCATCCAGGTACTAGTAATAACTTTAAACAGCTGTCTAATCTCAAACTAAATAGGGATTGTAATGGCACAGGCTCTTATTGATGATAATGCTCATACTGATAAATATAAATATTATGTGGTATCTGTCCTCTACCACAAATGATACCACGCAGAAATAAGAAACAGAAGTGACGCGACAAATATATAAAAAATGTCTTGAAAAGTGTCGGAGTTTTAAGTGAATAAAAATAAATAATGTGTATATATTAAGAGCTAAACTTGTAAACTACTTACTCCGGTAACTATATATAAGAATTCTAGAGTTTAATATATCACTAGAGACAAATTATACTCGAATACATAGCACTATTATCTGTTCTAGCTGAGAATACCTGTGAGAAAGCCTAGCTTCGATACAGAATGGCCCCCGCGACCGGAGTATAAACATGCTGACTTACCTTTAAAATTATATTCACAATACGATAAAACAAAACTTTCATTACCCTATTTCAAATCTCAATTATATCCACACAATAAAAAAATCAATATTACGCAAACAGGAATTACGCGTTCAAAAAGCTAACTATTAAGAATTACGCGTTCAAAAAGCAATGATACTATAATTACGTGTTCTTTTATAAAATGAAATGAATTTTACACGCCTATTTAATTATTTCGAGCTGTGAGAAATACTTGAAGCTTTGAAGAGACACAATTGACTGTTTTCGTAATTCTGAGATAAAGTTTGACCTAACGCAATGGCTGTTATCAGTAGGCAATAATCTTAATTTATACAGTGAAGATGAAAACGTAGTCCAGTTGTTGTTTGACTTCTTATCAAGAAAGAATTGTGTTTGTATTTCAAAACCCGAGTGAAATTGTTTATATAGTTGGTCTAGTGGTTTAAGGGGTCGCTGGCCGTTTTTTCTGCGCCAAGTATTATTGGTTCAAATCCCACATGGGATAATATTTTTTGTGATACTCAAATTGTTCTGGAGTCTGGGTGTCCTCTTAGTACCTTTCATGTATGATATTAAAGTCTCCTGCGACACAGGATTTATTCCTAATGCGGAAAATGTCTTTTTTTCAAAGACCTGTATTTCTGTTTGTGTTTTACAAACATACACGAAACCACGGAGCACTTGCTGCGCGCATGAAACGGATACAAAGAACACCAAGACTCAGAAAGACAACTTGTGGAACACACAAGGTTTGGTCGCATATGGGGTTTGAACCTACAACACTCAACACAGTAGAAAGCTGCGAGGTGACTGCTTATACAACATAATATTTCATATTTTGTGACTACTGTTTTGCACCTTTTCGAGAGTAGGATTTTTTTTTAACTGTTTTCTTTGTACTTACGTCACTGAAGTAAATTTTTATTATTTTAGACCCAGTGGCTTTACGTGTTTGTGTCTTGGGCGGCTAAAAAACATCCAACGGTAATATTACGAGCCACAACGTAGTCTTGCTAGTCCCCAACCCGCACTCGGCAAGCGTGGGGACGTATGGCCTTAACCCTCCCCTGAGGGGAGACCCGAGACCAGCAGTGGGACATTATGCGTTGTTGATGATGATGATGATCGGAAGTTATCCAAGTTCAGAATATCTCGTGGCATGAATGGGATGGCTCGACCTAAGTGATAACACGGCTGTAGAGAAAACAGGCGTGAAACAGCACTTGCGCTGTGTTTCACCGAGTGAATGAGGATACCGAGGCCCATACCCAAGCCCTCCCACATCCCCCTCTCCATTCCCCAAAGGCCACCATACTCATTGATTTAATTAGTTACCATACTCATTGTTAATGCAGACAATGCAACATTTAAAATATCTTATTAGGCCATAGCAACTAAAGGGAATAATAAATAATGGTATTGCTATAATTAACATTCATTTAATAACAAACAAACTTATCAATCCTGTGCCAAGATAGGTCAAAGATTAATTAAACGACAGATTTAACGGGAACTCTCAACTTGAACACATCCAAACTGATAAGAGGTTTTCCCAACAGCAGCAGTTCATCTAGAACTTCGAGGTCAAACATATCGTATAGATTGTGAGGTCTTTAAATACTGGTTACAGCTACCACTAACTAGTTTTATTAAAAACTCTTTATGTTAACAAAAGTTTAGTAACAGAGGTCATTGTGAGTTGGTTAAGTAAATCAATTTGTCTTTTTATGATTTTGACCTGTTTATAATGTCATTTACATCAAATACACTTAATAACAAAAAGGTTAAAAAACTTTATCCCACAAAGAAAAAACTTTTCATAAAATTAGCCTAATGTGGGTCACCCGGGCCACTTTTACGAATCTACTGACCCGTCATTGATCAAAATTGATTTTCCGTGTGAGAGCCACCCGACTTTAGTGTTAAAAATACAGAAAACCGGTGTGAAACAACGTATGCGTTGTGTTTCACCGAGTGAGTGAGGAAGTTCCATACACCAACTCATGCTTTGCATGCCCCGCTTAAAGGTCCCGGTATCGAAGTGGAAGGACGCGCGCTGTCCGCAAAGTCAACCGATGTAAAGCAAACCTTTCATTGGTTTTACCTCCTGAATAAAGACCAGAGACCAAATCCTTTGCCTTCTTGATTCTGGTGGGGATCAAAATGGATGTATTTAGACAGCGGTACGCATAATATGTACTATCATTTGACCCGGTTCCCCGTTTAACTTTTCGGACTAATGTTATAAATGCGATAGTTCATACACAAACACGTCAAAACTACTGAACAGATTTATATGAATACAGCAATATAGCTCAAACATTAGAATAACACTACTTTTAATCGCGATATTCAACCGCACGTTTGGTCTAGTGGTTTGAGCGGTCGCCACGCCGTTTTATACTTCGTCAAGTAATGTGGGTTCAAATCGTTATTCTGCCTCGGTGGCGCAGTGGTTGCGTATGCTGTTCATTAGGTCTCGGGTTCGAATCCTGGGTTGGACCAAATGTTTGTATGATCTGCAAATATTTGTTTCGGAGTTTGAATGTTTTCTATGTATAATATGTATGTATTAAAAAAAAGTATTTATGTATTTATGTCTAGTACCCATAATACCAGCAATACCAGCTCTGCTTAGTTTGTGGGACTAGATTCGTTGAGTGTTAGATGTCCGAAATATTTATTTAATATTTATTATTAGTCTTAGTGTTCATTGTGTTCGTTAGATATATGTGTGTAAGGTCTCCCGCGATGCATGATTTATTTCTAGAACTTTGTCCATTTGTCATAGTTTGTATCACTAATATTTTCATTCTGTACGTCCCAGTTTTATCATAAAGAAGTGCAATCCTAATCACACTTCATACTTATAACACACTAATATTATAAAGGTTAAAGTAAGTTTGTTAGTTTTGAGAGGTCCGATAGTTCTCTCTCGCTCTCTTTCTCTGCATTTTCGGACAAACAACTAAAGACGCATGTGTCAGTGCTCTGTAAAATTTTAATTAATATTTTTTTTAAAGTACATCTTTTAAGTATTAATTTATATCACCACGATACCCTAAGTTTAACTTATAAAATTTGTTACACTTTCACGCGAAAACTACTTAACCAATTATCGTGAAACTTTGTACACATATTAGCGGTATTAGAAGTAACATTGGATACTTCTTATTAAATGCGAGCGAAGCCGTGGGCGACAGCTAGCACATTATAGACATAAAATTTCACATTCAAAACGTACCTCGTTAGTTTTAAAATTACACTAGTAACAACTGTCACAGAGATCAAGCCACATTATAAGGACGCCACCTTTAGCAGTTAGATATCCGTAGACTACAAACTTTTTAATCGGCCGACAGTCGGTCATTGGTCAGGTTGACTTTTGGCTTATTTATCGGCCGATACCGAATCGTTACAATGTGTGTATCGTACTTCTCCAATACTGGATATAACAACCAACCAAACTATAGGCGGATTACAAATAAATAAATATTTCGGACATCTAACACACAACGCCATCTAGTCCTAAACTAAGCGGAGCTTGTATTACATACATATTATACATAGAAAACACCCAAACTCCGAAACTTAAAAAAATATTTGTAGATCATATAAACATTTGGTCCGACCCAGGATTCGAACTCGAGGACAGCAGTCGCGTACGCTACCACTGCGCCACCGAGACATTTAAAATTTTGGATTAAAAAGTTTGCAATCTGCTGAGACTTATAACTGCTAGGCTTGATCTCTGCGGGGGCTCAGGTAAATGACACATCACAATTGAAAAATAGATATGAATCCTCGACGTACTAAGATCGCTCTGACCTCTGGCCTGGAGTTTTACAGACTGAGGTCGTAAGACGCATTGTAGGCTCACAGGTCAGCGTTATAATTTATTTGATTTAAAGATTAAATAATAATAAATAAATATTTCCGACATTAAACACACAACGCCATCTAGTCCCAAACTAAGCAGAGCTTGTATTGTGGGTACTAGACAACTGATATAGTTTTATATACTTTGTTTTTTTTTTGTAAATACGTACATATCATACATAGAAAACACCCAAACTCTGAAATAAATATTTGCAGATCATACAAACATTTGATCCGACACGGGAATTGAACCCGAGACCTCAGGAACAGTAGTTGCATAGGCTACCGCTGGGCCACCGAGGCAGGTTTATTATTCAACAAAGATTAATTATTCGTTGAAGATTATTGTTTGGTTGTGGGGATGAATTGTTTATGTATATGCTCAGGTCTTTCTCACCGAAGGGGCAGAGGTATATAATAATAATTATTAGTCTTATCTTTTTAGACGAACAAAATATGAATTAAGAATTTTTAAAATTCGTGGAGTATAATTCACAGTATTGAAAACTAGAGAACTCGAAGAAGTCTTTTAAGTTTTAGATTTATTATTCTTTGAAATGCATGTATTACACATGTGAACCTTCCTCTTGAATCATTCTATCTAATGCTGAAAACAGTATTAAAATCCCTTGAGAACTTTGAAGGATCTAAGCGAACAGACAGCGGAAAACGACTTCATTTTTTTCCATGTCCATAATGTTTTATCATGTATCTATGCACATGTCGTGCATTTATCAAGACCGCGCATCGAGTGAGGTACAATTGTGACGTCACATCCCGTCTATGGCACATCGGGATCTTAGTAGATGAAATAGTGGGTCATTGCCGTCTAGCTAGGAATTACGCTGGGCACAGATCTATGTAGTAAAGAATAGAACAGCGTAGAAATAAGTGGTTATATTTGATCCAATCTAAGAAGGTAATTTCACAGGCGCAACTGACGTTATGTGACTGAAGAATGCAACCTAGAACTTCTAGAATTATACTCACTTGCACTTATTCCGCTGTTTAAAGGTTAATGGCTATAATATATTTGATGAAGCCATAAGGCGAAACCGGTTAGGTGTAGAAATAAACAAAAAAAGGAGTGGAATAAGTGCAAGTGTTTAATTCTAGAATGTGTTGCAACAAGTTCCATCAAGAACCGACAATCGAGACTAAAAATTACAACCTAAAACTATTGAAACACATCATAAAACTATTATAATTCAAGTGAAACAATTTTTATATGCAAACGCCCCCCCCCCCCCGCGGGGACAGGGGTTCGCTTTGTGTGGGGCTCCTGACTGACTCCATCCAGACAACCCACTAAGCCACCACGGTGTGCCACTCTGCGCCAGAGACGGGAGAGATCCGGGAA
Source organism: Hyphantria cunea (assembly GCA_003709505.1). Lineage (NCBI taxonomy): Eukaryota > Metazoa > Arthropoda > Insecta > Lepidoptera > Erebidae > Hyphantria > Hyphantria cunea. The sequence continues at coordinate 292,335 of PKRV01002134.1, forward strand.
CCGCTTTCTTACGCCTCCGGAGTGTGAGTCACGCCTGCCGCAAGGGAAAGTAGGGTGCAGGGTGGTCGGGGCAATTATAAGTATTATTTACACTTCAAAAGATCGTTTTAACCATTAGTAACACCGCGGGGCACAACTAGTCTAAAATAAAAGTAGCCTTAGTTACTGCTTATCATATCTATCTGCCAAAGAAAGTCGTAAAAACCGATCCAGGCGTTCAAAGACCAACCGAAACAAATATAGAAACTCAGGCAAAAGTTTTAAAACTGATTTCTTGATGTAAGTACCGTACCATATTACCAATTAGCTTTTGCGCGGGGCTCCGCCCACGTTTTTGTCAGTTATCGTAGCAATGTGTAACCTATGTCAACTGCCTCGGTGGCGCAGTGGTAGCTTACGCGATTGCTGTCCATGAGGGTTCGAATCCTGGGTCAGACCAAGTGTTTGTAAGATCTGCAAATATTTGTTTCGGAGTTTGGATGTTTTCTATGTATAATATGTATGTATTTACAAAGTATTTATGTATTCATATCAGTTGTCTAGTACCCATAAGACAAGCTCTGCTTAGTTTGGGACTAGATGGCGTTGTGTGTTAGATGTCCGAAAATATTTATTTATTTATTCCGAAAAAAAATATTTATTTACTTATTTATATTTATGTCCTTTTTAAAAATCAAAGTATCTCTATACTAAATTGAATAAAAATAGGTTTGGCCGTAAAAGAAGGGCAGACAGACAGAGCTACTCGCTCATCTATGCTAATATTATAAATGTGAACGTTTGTGAGCATGTTTGTTACTTTTTCACGCAAAAACTACTGAACGGGTTTGGATCAAACTTTACAGTAATATAGCTCATGCATCAGAATAACACATAGGCTACTATTTGCCGGGATAACCGACATATACGTGGGCGGAACTAGTTCATAATATAAGTATGTATTACAAACACATTTATATATTACTAGCTTTTATCCGCGGCTTCGCCCGCAGTGGAGCCATTAAATAAGTATGAGAGATAAAGGGTAAGGGTATAATAGAAATGAATCAATATGATAACTAAATTTTATTGCTTGGCTGAGATCAACAATTTTTAAAAATTACTTTAAAATATGTTTTTGAAATAGCTAAATTTGACGATTTTTTGACAAACAATTTTCTAATCTTTCGTAAAAAAAGTTTTTTTTAAATAAAATCCTATGTTACTTCTAATACCTTCAAGAGTATATGTACAAAGTTTCATAATGATCGGTTTAGTAGTTTTTGCGTGAAAGCGTAACAAACAAACTTACATTCGCATTTATAATAGTATAGGGATTCATTTATATAGACATAATTGTAGATGACAGAGTGCGTTTGTAACCGGTTGACCTCGCCCAACTGAATGTGTACACTTCGTTTAGAGCAAGCCTTCAAGTGAGTACGCTAACACAGACTTTACTCTCATGTAAATAGTACTTTGTCCGCCTCTACCACCAGTGTAGAGAGCTCTACGTGACCACGAACGTTCTGCCAAGAGTGAAGCGAGTGAGAAGAAAGTAGTACATGGGGAATAAATCTCATATTTGATTAAAATTTGTAATAGACATGAAAGGCTGTAATAATTATATTTTTCCGAGATGTTTTGTAATATTCGTTTTAAGGAAGGAGATGTCGGTATTTATTTACGACCAGCTGAGCCCCACGGAGCTACCCGCGGTACAACAACCGCCTGTAACACCGCGGGGTAAAACTGTACTAAACTAAGTAGCCTAAGTTACTTCTCATATTAGTAGCTATCTGCCAGTGAAAGTCCCGTCAAAATCGGTCCAGCCGTTCCAGAGATTAACCGGAACATACAGACCGACAGACAAAAATTTAAAATACATTATTTTGGTATACGTACCGTGTATACATATAAGCATTTAGTGACAAGTGGCTATTTATTATCACCAACAGATACTCCAATTTTTATTTATTTGAATAGATAATAAATAATAAATAAATAAATATTTCGGACATCTAACACACAACGCCATCTAGTCCCAATCTAAGCAGAGCTTGTGTTATGAGTACTAGACAACTGATATAAACACTTGTATACTTTTTTTTGTAATTACATACATATATATTAACCATAAAAAACACCCAAACTACGAAACAAATATTTGCAGATAATACAAACATTTGGTCCGACCCGGGAATCGAACCCGAGAACTCAAGCACAGAAGTCGCATACGCTACCACTACGCCACCGAGGCAGTCATAGCTACAAGTCAAGTACCATATTCTTTCATCAATTTAAAAATAAATTAACAATGAGTAGGAAATAAAAGCTTCAGTTTATCGCAGTAACCGACACAACCAGCAGGAGCCGTGTGCAATAGCCAGTATGCAGCTAACATATTAGAGCCTTGGTGGCGCAGTGGAAGCGTACGCGACTGCTGTCCATGAGGTCTTGGATTCGAATCCTGGGTCGGACCAAATGTTTGTATGATCTGCAAATATTTGTTTCAGATTTTGGGTGTTTCCTATGTATAATATGTATATGTATTTACAAAAAAAGTATATATATGTAATAATGTCAGTTGTCTAGTACCCATAGTACAAGCTCTGCTTAGTTTGGGACTAAATGGCGATGTGTGTTAAAATGTCCGAACATATTTACATTATAATTTGTACCCAAATCTGTACTAATTAATCAAATTAAAGTTTCTGTGTAATACCAAGTTAATAGCTATTCACTAAATGCATATGAAAGTTTTGTCTATCTGTCCGATGTCCAGCAAATCTCTGGAACATAGTAGCACCGATTTTGATAATACTTTCACAAGTACATAGCTGGCGATGTAAGGAGTAACATAGGTTACTTCTATTCATTCGTCGCGAAATGTTTCCGCCATTTTTTGTAGAGTTACAACTACAACCAACAAGTAATAAATGAAAAATAACTCCTATGTATATTTCACAATCGTTTTGAAGTGCATACTAGTCTCATTAACAATATAAAATGCACACTCAAACCAGACATCATAAAAGTACAGTTTCAAACACAGACTTCACTTTAATACAAAAACTAGTAGCAACAAAAAACAACAAAAAAACGTTTTGATAAAACTGGTTCGCGAACCGAAACATGATTAAATACAAATACCGGTTCAATAAATTTAACGTGCAATGCAATAAATTTAACGTTTCATATCAAAATAACGATTAAAAATAACAAAACAATCAACGATAAGTTATTAAAACAATTACAACAAATGTTTAAAAGTGGGAGAGTCATGCTTTGGCACGAGTGGGCCGGTTCGGTGATAGTGATAGCACGGTCTAACAAAAAACCAGCGTGATACAGCGCTGTGTTTTACCGAGCGAGTGAGGATACCGGAGGCCCATATCCCAACCCCTCCCCATCCCCCAAAAAACGGCAACCCACTTGTGACAATACTGGTGTTGCGATCGTCCATAGGCGATGGTAATCCATCAGGCGATACGTCTGCTCATTTTCCCGCTATTACACAAAAAAAGGAACAAAATCATAAATAATCAACAAAAAAATAACAGATAATAAACGAAAACAAATACGAGACCAAGGTATCCTTTGTCAAAATCCTTCCTTACATAAAAACTTTAAGTTGCTTAAAAATAAAAAAATAAAACGTACCAATTTGCGTCACAATGTTGTTGGAAATAAATTCGTTCGTTTAAATCCCTTTCACTTCAACGAGTTGTTAATTTGGTGCATGAGCCACGACTAGCGGCCGTCACAGCAAAAAGATTGTATGTGAAATATCCCCACTACGGATATTAGGCCGGTTACAGGCTAACGACTTGTCTTGAAGTGAAACGATTAATTTTTTAAGTGAAAACTTCTTTTTTGAGCAACCGCGTTGAGCACTTTTTGGTAGGGAAAAATGAAACGAAATGGCCAATGTTTGATATTGGCAACGCGCTTTAGCGCCTCTAGTGTTGCAGGTATCCATGGGCGGCGGTGATTGCTTATCATCAGGCGATAAGTCTGTTCGTTTACCCTCTTTTGCATAAAAAACGTTTTCACTTCTATCAACAATCCTTATGACTGTCAATATTTTTTAATTTTCGCTTTATATCATATATTATGTACATAAAAATACAGCTCGTATGGCTTAAGCGGACATTTCGTCGCTATTTAGTACACTAAGTGTTGTAGGTTCAAACCTCTTTTGGGACATAATTATGAATCTTATACCAAATAACCATATACCCTTTTATTACATATGTTGAATCTTAAAATTAAAACTAATTTGTAATTCCACAGGCTATCAATCAATCAATCAACAACCCATAATGTCCCACGGCTGGGCTCGGGTCTCCTCTCAGGAGAGGGTTATAAAGGTCCACAGGTTATAAAGAATGTTAAACTGTGAAAAAAATATTGGATTTGTAGAAAAATTATACTAATTATAGAAGTGAATACATTTTTGTCTTGAAATTTCAAAATTTTAACACGTCCCTGTCATATTTTTTAATTATATTTCACTCGCTTTTGTTGTACCGTTACAACAACAATTACGGGTATAATCGCGGGGTGAAGCAAGTTTCAAATATAAGAAGCCTAAGTTACTCCTTATATCATTAGTTACCCGCCAGATAGTCCTGTCAAAATCGGTTCAGTCATATTTTAAATTGAATTTTTGATGCAATTACCGTATACACTTTCATACGGACTTAGAGGAAATTGATTAATTTGAACAGACACCTTATTTTTATTTATATGTTTATATGAGCTGTTAATTACCCAAACTCTCGTTGTTGTAGACTAAATTAAGGTAAAATATATGTCACTAAGCGATGCGAAAAAATATAATAGTTATTAAAAACGCAGTTGATTAACCGGCCTTGAATTTATACAAGTATAACGCTACAAATTTACGAAATTCTTACTTTATGTTCTTCTATACTAACAGTTATTACATTACTATTTGGTAGTATAACATTTCAACAAATCGTTTTTCAAAATGGCTTGAAACAATACGAGACAGATTGTACGAATGGTGTAGTCGCTTCAGAGATCACTTTTTCCTGCGCTGAGTATTGTGGGTTCAAACCCCATATGGGATGATATCTTCACAAATTGAGATTCTGAGTCTGGGTGTTCTTTGTGTCCGTTTCATATATGATTTAATAAAACCCCGCGTCACAGGATCTAAAAAGGTAAAAGATATAATCGTTTAAAATGAACGCACTCGTTTCTATGTTAGGTTATTTAAACTGGTGTGTACGTTCAACATATCTAACGGAATTCATAATACAGTTATGTTAGTTTGACGAAATATTTTATTATTATAAATAACTTTCTATTTTACGGTATGTATTTATATAAAATAAAAAATGATCAATTTTTCTAAAGAACGTTTTTATATCGCGTGATTCACTTTGGGGGTTATCTACAAAATACTGCAATAGGTTACCGGGGTGGGATAAGGCTTAGGTTTTCATCACTCTGCCTCGGAGGCGCAGTGGTAGCGTATGCGACTGCTATTTTGGAGGTCTCGGGTTCGATTCCTGAGTCGGATCAAATGTTTGTATGATCTGTAAATATTAGTTTCGGAGTTTGGGTGTTTTCTATGTATAATATGTATGTATTTACAAAAAAGTATATATGTATTTATATCAGTTGTCTAGTACTCATAACACAAGCTCTACTTAGCTTGGGTCTAGATGGTGTTGTGTGTTAGATGTCCGAAATAATATGGAAATGTTTAGTCTTGGTTGATTTCTCTAATGTCTTTAATATAAACCCTAATGATTCCTTTAGTAAACTAAGGTGATGTGTATTACTTTGATCTGAACGCAAACCTCCTCAATATACTAAACCATCTTCTTCTATTCATATTTCGACTGGCTCGGCGGCGCAGTGGTAGCGTATGCAACTGCTGTGCTAGAGGTCTCGGGTTCGATTCCTGAGTCGGACCAAATGTTTGTATGATCTGCAAATATCTGTTTCGGAGTTTGAGTGTTTTCTTATGTATAATATATATCTACATATTTACAAAAAAAAGTCTATTTGTGTTAGTATCAGTTGTCCAGTACCAATAGTATAAGCTCTCTGCTTAGTTCTGAGTAGTCCGAAAATATTTATTTCTTTATTTATTATTTATATCAAATCTTCGCAAGTATGATTAGGTATCTAGTTTTCATTGCCAATTGAAATTACTTCTACTAACTACGTCTGCGCCGTGATAAGCGAGCGCTGACATCTCTCTGTTTATTTCTCAATTCCCCCCCATTCTCACCCACTTACCTTGACCCCGACCTGCGTTTCCTGTCCTCTAATCACGACCGAAATCTTTGTTAACAAATAATCTGCTTCTCTTCTGTCCTTCCCACAATTTGAACTTTGTAAACGCATCGTTCTTTGTACCAGCGGTGCTTTGCTTTTATAGAATGCGCTCCCGATGTCCACTTACCGTCACAATTAAAAGAACCAGCTTAATAACCTTCTTCATATGGCGGATTAACTTAATCAAGAGTACATCTCCTATTGTCTATTTTCTATAGTAACATTTAAACTTTCGCTTTTCATGATATAATATTTATCCTATTCTCAGTCAGACAGAGTAAGCTTGTGACCACGGCCTTTTTTTCTTTTTTTTTTACGCGTGGAATCCCCCTCGGGCCTTCACCCCACCGGGGTTTAGTGGCGGGGCGGTGTGTCGGAATCGAACCGACTAAAACCACACGGTGTGCCACTCTGCGCCTGAGACGGGAGGGATCCGGGAACCGCTTTCTTATTTATTTTATTTATTTAATCTTCATACAATTACATTGCAAAAGGCGGACTTAATGCTATGGGCATTATCTTCCAGTCAACCTTTAGGTGGTGCAGAGCTACGTGTAGTAGGTGTATTTTAGAAGCAAGTGAAAATTATTGTTCGAATTGTACAAGGTTGTTCAAGGTACATGAAGATATCATTATATAACATAAATGTCATAAATACAATATTCGCATACACACATACGCATACGTATGCGTACCCATATATACATACACACACATATACATATACATATATTCGCATAAGACATGGGTAGAATTCATACATACATATGCAATGATAAATGGACAGATAAATTATGCCGATGACTTCGTCAACAAATCTTGATAATGATTGCGCACTCCAATCTTGAAGTTTATTCGGCTGGTACACGATCTAATATCTCAGGGTAGGGCGTTCCAGAGATTTACAGCTTGTACGGTGAAGGAAGAATGAATCATTCGAGAGGAATGTGAAGGACAAAGAAGGATGAGATTATCGGAGGAGCGAAGATATCTGTCATGGTTAGAACAGAGATATTGTAAGTGGGATGTTAGGTAAGTAGGTGAGTGAGGAGAGTGAAGAAGAGAGTGCAACGTTGTCAACGCCCGTAAATTGCGGCGGTTTCTTATAGATAACCATGACAGCTCCATCCGATAAGCGGATACATGGTCATATTTTCGTAAGTTGAATATGAATCGAATGCAATTGTTGAGAAGCCGGTCCAGTTTATTGAGGAGATCTGCATTCAGGTCGAGGTAACACACATCACCATAGTCTATCACTGGGAAAATTAACGTCTGCACTAGCATGGTCTTGGTTTTTATCGGGAGAAAATTTTTTAGTCGATAGAGGCCACGCAGAATATTCGTGACCTTTTGACTGACCCTGGTTACCTGAGTTTGCCAATTCAGGGTTGTGTCTATGTACAGACCAAGATCCTTGGCTGTTTGACTAACGGGCAATACTGAACCATCAAAAATGATATCTGAGATGGCGTCATAGTCAATTCTACATACCATTCTTGGGCTCCCAGCGAAGATCACCTGACATTTAGACGGGTTCAAGCCGAACTTGCTGGACCAGTTTTTAATTACATCCAGATCGTGGTTGATGCTGTCGATTGCTTCGTCAATGTTTTCTACTCTCGCATGTGAGTAGATCTGCAGGTCGTCTGCATACAGATGATACGAACACTGAAGTTTGTGAGTTACGAAGCCGATAAATAGCGAAAAGAGAAGTGGAGAAAGAATGCCGCCTTGAGGAACGCCAGAGTCAAGTTCGGCCCAAAAGGATGCCGATTCCTCAGTACGGACAGACTGCTGGCGTCCACGAAGATAGGATGAGAACCATTCCAGTGCATCGTTGGAGATCATGAAGTGGGAAAGTATTGCAAGCAAAATATCATAGTTCACTGCGTTGAAGGCATTTGAAAAGTCGACTAAAGCTAGTACGGTTATTTTTCCTTCCTCTATTGCCGCCTTAATGTCCAGTGTCACCTTGAGTAGCGCTGTTCCTATACTATGTCCAGGTCTGAATCCTGATTGATACACATTGAGCAAGTTGTTCTCGTAAATGAATTGAGATAGTTGCTTATGTACACAGGCTTCTAGGACTTTGGATAGGAATGGGAGTATGGATATTGGACGAAAATGGGTGGAAAGAGAGGGGCTAGATACTTTGGCCAATGGACGTACATAAGCTTTGCGCCATAAGGATGGGAAACAGTTGGAGTCCAGGGAATAATTGATTATGTGTGTTATGACGGGTAAGAGTTGGTCTAGTATAGTAGTTACCATAAGACGGCTAATGTGATCGCTTCCTGTGGCTTTTGATTTTATAGACATTACAAATCGCTTAACTTCCTCTGATGCAACCGGAGAAAAATCGAAGGGGTTCATTTTGGGTTTAGGCAATCGGGCCACGTAATCGATGGTTTCGGCTTTGCTTTGATGATCCAAAATAGTGGGAGTTGTGAAATGACGATTGATATCATCTAAAGCAATGCTCATTGGGGGATAAATGTGGCGTTCACTACCAATACCAAGAGTCCTTAGAAACTTCCAGATATCAGCAGGAGAAGATGTAGAATTGTTGTCGAGAATATAACGGCGTTTAGCATTACGTATCACCTGATTGCACCTGTTTCTAGCGGCTTTGTAGGCAAGCCAAGAATCTTCAATTCGTTTTCTCTTAAAACACCGGAAAACCCGATCCCTCCTCCGCATTGCGGTGCGGATGCTGTCTGTCAACCAGGGAGTTGGCGAATGTTTTAGTTTGACATTCCTCAACGGCGCGTGAACATCGTATAGGTGCAAGATATTTTCCTATGTCCTGTTTCATAATAAAGCTGGTAAACTGGTGATTGAATTTTATTTTTCATAGATGAAGTTCTCCTAGCCGATTACGGCCAGCCAACTACGCAGGAGATATTATAGTGCACAAGTGTGTGTGCAAACACAGGTGCACTCTCTGTTCCCTCTCTCTCATAATCCGATGGGACGGTTAACCGACACGACCGGGGAGAGATATACAGGTTGGAATTTCGTTGCATCAAATAAAGTTATACTCGTATTCTGAATATAGGTTGAATTTGAATTGTTAACGAATCAGTCTCCTCGCAGCTACTCCGTCACTAATCGAACAGACTATGAAGGATAAAACAGCACTATATAGAGAAGGAGAACTTGAAACCAACCGTCGAGCGGGGTTAAGCAGGACAAAACCTCCTTTTCTAACGAGAGCCCTGAAGCCTAAGGTCCACTGCTAGGCGTAGATATCTGTCTATATTTAGCAGTAGACAGTCTAGTTGATGCTGGAAAAACGTGTATTTAGAGACTTGAAACACGGTACACGGCTGTTCTCAATAACCTATCTCAATTTAAAATTGTACATAGGTTTTTTAAAAATATGATTGACAAGATGAGCACCGCGGTGTTACCCCGCGGTACAGAGATATTGTGTGAATTGTATCTTAATAAATTGTACTACATCAGAATAACACATAGGCGTGTTGTTCTGATGTAGAAGCTATATTATTGTAAAGTTCATTAAAATCCATTCAGTAGTTATTACGTGAAATAGTAACAAACATCCATCCGTTTAACAAACTTTCGCGTTTATAATATTAGTAGGATTTAATACTTTCATTGATATGCAGAGGCGCTCATAGTCCAGTTGCACATGGTGATTAGAAACAATCACCGAGGGTAGGCAAGGCGGTCAGTACTTGGATGGGTGACCGCTAGTGGCATGTTACCATGAGCGTCTCCGTGATTCGGAGGTCACGTAAAGCATTCGGTCCCGGTTGTTATCATAGGATAACAGTCGTGAAGCTTAGTTGGAGGCCTTGAGCGGCTTGAAATCATCCAACCGTAAGATTACATAGCCACAGCCTTGTCTTGCCTATCCCCAACCCGCACTTAGCCAGCGTGGGGACGTGTTGCTTTAACCCTTTCCTGGAAGGAGACCCGAGCCCAGCAGTGGTACTTTATGGGTTGTTGATGATTGATATGCAGGATAATATTTGATGTAAAAACTTCTTCATGCGCATTAAGCACTCCAAATGAGCTATTAATTTTATTTCCTACATCTTTATTGCACCACTAAAGTAGAAAAGTTTGTACAGATATAAATAATGTAATCTACATTTGATGCTACAATAGGCGGTCTTATAGCTCACGGCGATCTCTTCCACACAATCTGTGCACGGATATTACAGAATTACATTTTGGTTAGTATGAGGTGGACCTAGGTTTAAAATAATCTATAAACCTAATACAAGTATCTACAGCAAACAAACCAATGCATGTGAATACAAACATAAAAAAAGTACAAATATACCCGTAGGTGACGCTGCGGGTCGAATTAATTAACTATACAAATAGATTTTTTAGGAAAATTGGCATTGTTGACTCACTGTCAAGACGTCCAATTAAGGCGGAGGCGCGTTTCGCGTCAACCGCCACATGTTTTTCCCTTTTTTTTGTGAGAAATACACCTTTGGATACCACCGATTGGTGTCTTCATCGGACTCGAAGCGACTAAAAACCGTACACACAGGCGTACAGCCAGAAAACTAGATGCACCCGTGAAAGGAAAACCCTGGAACCCCGACGCACTTCGGGCCACCTACGGTTTGAAGATGGCCCCCACCTGTGTAGGAAACCTGATACTTCTTTTCCATTTAAAAAAAGGGCGCGAGCACTTAGTAGAGCTATATATATACAAAGCCTAGCTTTCGCCCGCGGCTTCACTCGTATTAAATAAAAATATCCTATGTTACTAAAACAAATAATAATATCTATAAAATAATGATTCAAAAATATGTGTAAAAAGTTGCATGATGATCGGTTAAGTAGGTAGTTTTCGCGTCAAATCGTAACAAACGAACTTACTTTCACCTTTATGCCTCCATGATGTTTTTCGAGTGTATGTATGTATGTATGTATGTATATTTCTTAGGCACGCTCTAGAGCCTATAGGGCTTGTCGTATTTTTATGTGAGTGGTGTCAATAGATTCGTCTTAGTCGTGAGAGGGACACTGAGTACATTAAAATAAAAAAAAAACAAAAATAAAAAAATATACGCAGTCGATTTTTTCTTTTTAATAATTCGTTACTTGTTTCGTTACAAACTAAATACATGTCATTTATTAAACACGGCCTTAAAAAAAGCCTTCAAACATCAACTGTTAAGTAGAGTCTAAGAAATAATTTTCACAATTACTGTAATATATTTCAACAATAATAATAGCTCTTATCGTATTGGTTTTAGGTTGAAAATTGCTTATACGTGTGTGCATTAAACATATATGTTTGAGGTTACCGACCTGCAGTTTCGATGTGAATATAACTGTAAACATAGTTTGTTTATGAAATTATATTAATACCAAATTAAAATATAAATACCGTTTATTTTTTTTAATGGTAAATGAGCAAGTGAACAAACCGGTAACTGATTGCAAGTGACAACCGGTATTCGTGGACACCTGGACAAAAGAAAAACAAGCCACCATGTGTAGTTAGAACTGAACGGGGGTTCAGCTTCTGGTAACCTCTTTCGTTCGCTGTAAAGCTCAATAACGGTCCTGTAATATAGCTGTTGGCGTACAAATAGAGAGGCCTATGTCCAGCAGTGGACTGCGATGGGCTGATGATAATGATGAATATAATCCAGACGGATGAAAGACTGTTGTTTTTTATAACAAAAACAACTTGTAACTTAAACGTAAACTCCCCCAAGCTGCTCCCTGAGGAAAAGATACCATAACCCTCTAGCTAATATAAAAAAAAAACAGAGGAATAAATGCATAAATTTATAAAAACCAGATGTAAACTGGAGGAGGCCTATACCCAAAGTGGGCTTCCAATTCCAATCATCATAAAAAACCTACAATGTACCACTGTTGTGCTCAGGTCTCCTCTCAGGTGAGGTTTAAGTCCACACGTCCCCACACTGGTCGAGTGCAGGTTGAGGACAAGCAAGATAAGGTTGTGGCTACGTAATCTTGCCGTTAGATGTTTTCAAGCCGCCCAAAGGCCTCTAACTAAGCTTCACGACTGTTCCTATGATAATGACTGGGACCGAATGCTGTGATCTCTGAATCACGGAAACTCTCATGGTATCATGCCACCAGCGGTTCACCATCCAGATACTGACCGGGCCGACGTTTCTTACCCTCGACGATTAAAAGCGATTGGGCTATGAGCGCCACTAAACGTTTATTAGTTCCAATAATAGATTATAATTAATATTTCAAAAGCTGTAAAAAAACATATTTTTAAAGGTTATTGGAAACAAAAAGCCTTATTGTTATCAATATAGTCTATAATGGCATTTGGCCGGCGTCGGCCCACTATGCCACGCTCACCAAAGGGGTCGGTGTCAAGATTTCCTTCTCTTCGCAGTTATCTTTTTTTTTGTACGGAAGTCCCTTCCGATACCACCGACAGGTGGTTATGTCGGACTCGAACCGATTAAACACCACCACACGAACTCGTTTTACAATTTTCATCTTGGGCAGGAGCTTTACCTATTGTGCAAGGTGTGTGGTGCACGCGTGCGCAACAGTGTTAGGGGTGCCGGCCGGCACTTTTGATTAATCTGCAAGCTTATCTACTGAGTAATGATTACACTCGGGTGTTTCATGGGCTGGAGACGCCTCTTGTCTAGTTCAAGTATCCAACATATTCGATAGGCTACTTGGAGTAAAATAAAAAATTTAAAAGGTTGTAAGACACCCTGAGCTTGAATGGGGTTGGTGATGCACTGTATTCTTTATCCGTCACCACGCTGACAATATATACCTATCTACATTGTGTTACTGTAAAAAACCTACAATGTTTAATCTTAAGAGTCCAACCCCTACTCCAAAGGCCGGCAAAGCACTTTTGACGCCTCTGGTGTTGCGGGTGTCCAAGGGCGGCGGTAATCGCTTACCATCAGGCGATACGAAATGTTGCCTGGAAGAGATTACATCTTGACAGCTACCGGATAGTTGCCCCACTTTAAAATGCTGTTATAAAAAAACATTATGAATAACTGGCTTTTGCTCACGGCTCCGCCCGCGTGTTTGTCGGTTATCGTAGTAGCCTAGTTTAAGTTGTTACTTAGTTTTTTTATAAGAGTAGCCTATGTCCTTCCTCAAGAATCAAAGTATCTTCGTGAAAAAAAAACATTGAAATCTGTGCAGCGGTTTAACCGCGTCACAGACAGACAGACAGAGTTACTATCGCTATTATAATATAAAAGTTAAAAAGGTTAAATATGGATTCACTACCTTTATGGTCTTTGATCTTTCATAAAAGTCCATTTTTGAATGACAAATTCAATACTGTTTTTTAGAAAAATCTGTTTTATTTGACATCTCGAAATGTTGTGTGCGTATAGTAGCCCAAAGTAGACAATAAACAGTAAAACGTTATAAATCGTGTAATTTAAGCTATGAGGGATGAAAAGAAATAAAAAGTTAGTTGAAATTACAATCAGTAATAAGAATAATCCACAGAAAATCATACTAAAATGATAGCATAGCAGCGTGCTTTGTTGGTGAGTGGGAGACTGGGAGACCCAATGATGCAGAAGCATCACAGCCGTCATGGTGTGAGTCACCATGCCTAACTGTTGCATTGTCTACCAACGTATTATGTATGATAACCACCACTGTTGGATTCTGCTTCCATCAGGCATAATAGTAGAGTTACTTTGGCAGGCCCATACATAAAAAAATACTTACCAATATATTATCGAAGTCTGTCAAACTGACGACACGGAAACTTTTCGCTCACACAGACAAAACACATGCCACTGCAACAGCCTACATGGCACTAAGCCCTACGTGGAGAGCGCTTCGAATAATAATTAAGCACTAATTACAAAAATATATCTGTTTTTAAAAACCTATTTAAAAACCTTGCGACAACTATCCGGTAATTACGCAAGGTGTCTAGCAGGGCACTGTGCAAGGTGGGACATCGTTTGAATTTCATAGCATAAACAGCCCAGTAGACACCGAGCGCAAATCTCCACCTGTTTATATTTTCCTTGCTTGTTTGACCTGAGTGATGAGTCCGAAGTCTATTGAAAGGACTTCACATCGGCCAAGGTAATTTTTCCAGTGGCAGACAATCAGCCGGCAAAACAAACAGGTTCGGTAAAGATACAAGGTTAGAATCAACGTTTTCCATATTAATAACAGAGGATGAAATAAAATACAATATGAAAATAATAAAATAGTATATTTATTAACCTTTATAAACAACTGAGGTAAACAATGTATTTAATTTTTTACAATATGTTTACAATTACAATAACAACGATATAATTTAAAAGAGAAACCACAAACACACTCACTTTTAGTATTAGCTAAACTGTTAAAATACAATAAATAAAATGTCAAATAATTAACGTTTTGATCGCCGTCCATGATGTCTATACACGTCATAAATATACCAAAATACTATGTTCGACGGCGCCTCCTAGTTGGCTCAGCAAGGGAGATGATTGAGGGAGGATACACGTCCATTACCGTGGATAGACGTCCACAGGCGTGAATTTACAAAATGTAAAGTGTAGTTATCTGTTTCATATTTTATTATATTTTGATGTATTTTTATGTAGTTATCTTAAATTAAGCAAGGTTTATCATAACACTTAAAATTGTGTTACATCATGATAAAAAAACATAAATAGGTACTACTCGTGCGCGATAACTTGAGACCCGCGTGGAATTCGTCACCCCTCCCCTCATACCCGCGCACCTACCCTATGACGCCCGCCGCCCGGGGTGACGAATTCCACGCGGGTCTCAAGTTATCGCGCACGAGTAGTACATATATTATCATATAATTACCTACGCATGGATTCGATGCTCATTGTCAACCGGGAAGGTCAACAAATTACGAAGTTAAGCACCCTTAGCTAGGTCAGTTTATGGATGGGTGGTCATTTATCAGCTAATTGAGACTTCATCGTGTCTCGGAGGACACGTTAAGATGTCGGTCCCAGTTGTCATATAAACATCTGTGGCAATCAATACGGAGTTGGTAATAGCCCGATAACAGTGTATCTACAGAACTTTGGTATAGCCTAGTACTTGTGATGGGGGGGTCTGGTACCGAGTTCAGCCGTATCATAGTACACTTAGAGACGACATTTTTTTTTTTTTACCGGTGGGAATCCCCTCCGGCCTTCACCCCACCGGGGTTCGCGGCGCGGCGGTGTGTCAGAATCGAACCGACTAAAACCACATGGTGTGCCACTCTGCGCCTGAGACGGGAATATATTATTAAGTAAATAGAAGATATTATTAAGTTCCTTATTAGGTAAGAATAAAGTTGTATATGTTTTTTTATGGAATAGGGGGCAAACGAGCAATCGCATCGCCAGATGGTAAGTGATTACCGCTGCCCATGGACACCCGTAACACCAGAGGCGTCACAAGTGCGTTGCCGGCCTTGGGGGAGGGGAGGGGGATGAGGGGAAGGGTTGGATTATGGGCCTCCAGTATCCTCACTCACTCAGGGAAACACAGCGCAGGCGCTGTTTCACACCGGTTTTCTGTGTCTATCTATAAGTGTGAAAACAAAATCTGTAGTTATTCAGTAGTGTAATAGCTTATCAGGGAGTGCAGTAATAGCACTAAGAGCATAAACAAAATGTATTAATAATGTTGAAATGCCACATGTCACTCTTGACTGTGGCTCACCATGTGCCGCCTGTAGTGACACAAAAAGGCGAACTCCTTCAAACATATATCGCACATATATGGTTTCTTATCGGTGTGTAGACGCATGTGTTTCACTAAGTTTTGCATGACTGTAAATTTTTTCTTACATATTTCACACGAAATCATTTCAGAATCAGGTTTAACACAAGTTTTTGCACGCAAATGCTGGGTCAAATAACTCTTTTGTCTGAATTGTGCATTACATATATGACAATGAAATGGTTTCTCACCAGTGTGTATTCGCATGTGTGATTTTAACGAGAAACGTACTGTGAACTGTTTCTTACATACATTACATTGAAATGGTTTGGGACGGACACCAGTGTGTGCACGCATATGTCTTCTTAAGATGCTCTTGTGTGTGAATACTGTTTTACATATATCACATAGAAATGTTTCGGCAGTAGCGTGTGTATGTATATGAAGCTTTAACTCATTCTTACATTCAAAATGCTCATTACATATGGTACACTCCTTCATATTTGGTTTCTCCTTATAGTGTGTACGCTTATGATACATTAACGAATCTTTTGTTGTATATTGTTTCTTACATACATCACACTGAAATCGTTTCTCACCGGTGTGTGATCGCATATGTCGGTTTACACTTCCCTTTCCAGCGAATTGTTTATTACATATCTCACAACGATATGGTTTTTCACCCGTGTGTGTACGCATATGTAATATTAGTACACTATTAACCGGGAAAATTCTCTCACATATATGACATTTAAATGGGGTGAGACTATGTATTTTAATATGACGACGCATTGACATTTCCGAAGCGAATCGTTTCCTACATATATTACACTGATGTGGTTTCACAGCGGTGTGTGAATGCATGTGAGAACTCAAAAATCGCCGCTGTTCGAATCTTCTGTGACATATACTACACTGATGTGGTTTCTGAGTGGCGAGTGTAGTCTCCCCTGACAGGCGGTCTTGTGAAGTGTTCTGTATGAGTATGTGATACTTTAGGCCGGTGGAGGTTGAATCTCCTTCATTCCACTGGTCATCCTGCGTAGAATTCTTCCGAGCTGGGTCAACTAAATAATAAAAATGGCTATTATAAAGTCATTTGATTATAATTGAAACTAGCTGCACCACGCAGTCGGCACCACCGCGGATCGAGGATAGTTTACAATAAAAGTAGCCAAGTTACGACTCATATCATTAGCGATCTGCGAGTTTCAGAGATTATCCCCAACAAACGACAGATAAAAATTTAAAAAATCATTTATTTGATGTAAATATCGTAAATACATGCATATGCATGAAGTGAAAAGCCGTTAATTCGAAATTATTAAATCTTTTTTATTTGTATAGATGTATAGTTATGTAGACAAATAGAGGGTAAGATAAAAATGTTTGGACACAATATTTTTGTGTCCATCTAATCCAAGAGGTACCGTATGACAATAGAGAATATGCATGTTTATCTTTTATTTCTTAATTCGATCAATTACGTCTCTATAACATAGAAAAAAGAATAAATAGGTGGAAAACAATCGAACTATTTTTAAAGTGAAATTATTATACTGACTAAATTGGAACTGTTAAAGCGCCGCCATTTTGCGCTCGGTTTTGACTGGACCAAAGACGTCATTAGTCATGTCTCGTGTTTGTTTTCTATTCGACGTTTCAATTAGGTTATATGCTATACAAATCATGGAATAAGTCTAAAACCTTCTTACAAGATGTACCGGAGTGCAAAAACACTTAGGAACAATTTTAATGACAAATAGTGATGTATAGTACTGTCGTACAATAATATCCGATTTTGATTTTATATTCCGATTTTTAAAAAACATTTCATATTTACAGATAATAATTGCTAAATCATAGTTGACAGAAATTAAGAGCCCACAAAGGTCTTTGTTTTGAATAAATAGTAAATAATGATGTGTTTCTTTTTCAATTATGTTTAAAACTCGAGTGAGTTTCAAAATAAAACGAGTTACAAGAACAGTATATTTGATTAATTAATGTTTTACTCACTAGTAAGTCGTGTTTCTTTCGTGTCATTTAGAATTGAGAAATATCTTTAAAATAAAATAGTTGATATTTTTAGACACATAAGTATAGGACTGGCAATAATAAAATATAGTGCTCTAGTTGCTTTGCTTCTAGTACATAAATCAAGTCTAGTAATTATGACAACAGAAATCATCTGTTGCCAATTAACAATGACAGACTAAATGGCGAGCTCTCGGTCAAAAAGGCCCTAAATATCCCTGATCCCGACGAAGAAGAGGAAGACCACCCGCACCCTTGGTCAAATATGCAGAAAGAAAGTCAGTCAGTAAAAGAATCGGAGCGCACAGACAATCCAGAACAGAGTTCTATGACGCAGACGTACAAGAAGACCCGACCCCATCTAAACTGGGAAGAGGGGTGGACAAAGAAGAGATTTTTGGTTTACTTGAATTTGCAGTAATTTTATAATATCAACAATAGTAATTTTTAAGGCGTAATTCTTTAGAAATTTAATCTATAAATTTCCTAATACACTTTTCATCAAAAAAAATCGAAACACCTCGCATATTGATGTTCCGAAAGGATTATCGGAATGATGATTTTATCTATATACTAATATTATATATGTGAAAGTTTGTAAGGATGTTTTTTACTCTTTAACGCAAAAACTACTGAACAGATTTGGATGAAGCTTTACAGTAAAATAGCTGATACATCAGAATAACATATAGGCTACTATTTGCCGTGATAACAGACATATACGCGGGCGGAGCTGCCGGCATAAACTAGTTGAAAATAAATATTAAATGTTATTTAATAGTAGGTGGTGTTAGGTTTTCGAATCCTAGTCAGAATTTTCCAAATTAGAATTAAATTAAGATAGAGTGTACTGTACTGTTGTTTAATGGTCAATTTTACCCTATGCGAAGTATGAAGGAAACAGGATAAACAAAACATGTAAACTAAAAAAATTGACCAGGAATCGTCGCCATAACAAATTCTTCCTCAATGCAGCACTGCGTAAAGGACTTTCCTTCTCTTCTATGTACTTAGTTCATTGCGTCATTACCACAAGCATAATTTTATACTCAATGGAAAAAAGAACGTTACTCCACTGATTTAAAGATAAGTTAAGGTACTTATGTGCAAAGTTGAAGCGCGCTCTATGGTGGTCTTCAGTTGATTTCGGCCCATTTGCAGGGTTGTGTGGTAACAGTCCACATTCCTTTAATTTTTTTCTAATCGCGGAGTCCACGTTTCAATGGAACCTAGCGACCCCGTCGATAACTGAGGACTATTATTTTTATTTATACTGTGGTTAAAGATTATTTTCAATTAAATCTATATTACTCGTCAGGTTTAGTTTTCAAATTCATTGAACCCTTACATGTAACAGTTGGTGCTAGAACCTAGACACGCGGCAGCGTGTAAAGCCATTTTTTTTACTTGTGGCCGCCACCCTCCGGGGTTTGCGGGGTGGTGTATCGGAATCGGACCCATTAAAACCACACGGTGTGCCACTCTGCGTCTGAAATGGGAGGGATCCGGGACCCGCTGTTATTACAACATCCAGATCCCTCCCTTGCCTGCCCGCACTGACACGGGCACCGTCTGTTGGTAAACTCTCTAAATAGGCGACGTACGGCACACACGAAACGACGCCTCCTCCACGGCTGGCCACTAAAGCGAATGAAGGGAAAAAACCCGACTTGACCATCCGCGTCCACACTCAGGGTGGCACGATGCGCTGGTACTTACTGAAGCAACCGTGCCCGTGAAGGACCTGCGTCAGTCCTAATGAAAGGTTCCGTGCTGCCGCCACGCCGACTCGAGGATGACTGGCTGGAGTGTCTCCATGGTGGTAAAGCTAGCGCGTGGAGTCTCCAGCCGGAACGACCAGCGAGCCATCGTGGCTCGACAAGCGGCTTCACGCCATTCGCGTACCCCTTCGGGCGGAGGACGAAAGCCGTTTCTATCCAGAATTCAGCCACCCGTCGATAAACTTCGGTGAGCACTTCCGCCTCCAAATCCCACAGGGAGTTCCGGCCAAGGCGCACGCTGCCTCGGTAGAAACCTTGCAAAAACCGCGTATAGCTCTAACCGTCAATATCTTATGGGGGATATGGGGGACACCAGAGGTGCGCCCTATTCGGGGCGGTCAGAGCCGCTACCCACACCGGCGCACCTTACAGTGCCATCGACATCAATGCGTCCAACCACCAGAGCGACACCCCTGGTGGCCAGGCACCGCCTCCTGTTAGTTCGCCTCCCGGGCTATGACCAAAGTGTTATGTGCGTAAATAATTACGCCCAGCCCGGGGAGGAAACGATCTCGAAGGACCAAGTCGTATCAAGGGTCGCCGTCTCAAGACGCCCTATCGGTAGCGTGTCAAGCCAAGTTCAAACTAATAGAGCTGGCGAACAACACCGTGAGTAATTTTACGCGAAACATTTGGAGCATCTTTCAACACCCAAATAACTCAAAAACGATTTCACATAGATATGTCCAATTTGACTAATATATTTGACTGCCTCTGTGACGCAGTGGTAGCGAATGCGACTGCTGTGCTAGAGGTGTCGGGAACAATTTCTGAGTCAGACCAAATCTTTGTATGATCTGCTAATATTTGTTTCGGAGTTTGGGTGTTTTCTATGTATAATATGAATGTATTTAGAAAAAGGTATATAAGTATTAATATCAGTTGTCTATTGCCCATAGTACAAGCTCTGATTAGTTTGGGACTAGATGGTGTTGTGTGTTAAAATGTCTGAAAATATTTATTTATTTATTTAGACTTGCCACTTGGAGATATATATAAATTTTCTAAAAACACCTCAAACGGCTATTTTGATATTAACGTCCAAAAATTCTAATTTTTTTTTTAAGACAACTCCCGCATTTTTAGTATATATATCTGTGTCGCGGGGATCTTTACAAACATACATGAAACGGACACAAAGTACACCCAGACTTAGAACAACAATTTATGGATCACACAAAGTGTTGTCCCATTTAGGATTTGAATCCATAACACTTGGCGCAGTAGGAAATGGTGTGCCAACCATTGAAACCACTAGGCCAACCGTGTAGTCAAGTAATTAATTCTAGTAAGTAAGTAGTAATTGTATCAATGACACACCTATAGATCAAAATTCTAACCCAGTCGAAGATGACCTAGAAAGTTCGAATTTGGCAACCAGATAGGTAGTTGGGTGAATACATAAAATACAATAAATCAGAAACTGGTATTTTTTATGATTTTAATTTAATTTTTAAATTAATTGATTCTATTAGGAATACTTACTTATAGTGTCTGTAATGTATCTTACATTACAGTCACAAACAAAATCAAACAAAACAATCAAAATTCATCATAGCCTGTTTATGTAGACTTTAAGGTCTTCACTTGAATATAGGTACAACGAGTAGAACAATATCCTTAACTTATCGGTTTTAGTACTCATAACTATGTTCCTATAGCTAAGACTATAGTCGTATTTAATTAGTACTATTGAAATAACAATTAATACTAAATCCCAGTTAATATAAATAATTTATTGCAAAATGAAACATACAGTAATTGTTGTATCCAGTAGCCCCACACTAGGCAAGCCTGTCCTGTGGGTGCCTGTAACGATTACCATTTTGGTTACGCAAATGCTCGGTCGACATAAAAAAAAACCATTAATAAAAAAAAAGAAAAAAATAACAATAAGATGAAGTATAATAATAATAAAAGTATCTAAACTAACTTGGGGGTTAATTTTACATTTTTTATGATAAGTATTATCACTATTGTATGCAGGGTATCGGCATCATGCTACGTGCACCATGAGATTTTCCGTCATGTCATACGACAGCGTAAGCAGCCAATCCTTGCCGCATGTACGGAACATTTCTTTACGTCGTATAAATTAGTTATCCTATTATATAGAAAAAGATCTACACATGGACTGAAGCGTCTAGCAAAGGATGTCTTAACTTTGGGTACCGGTAATCTGTAAACACGACGTTTCAGGAGTTGTGATTCTTCGCTGTTTATTGTTCGTCGGTGAGTCTTTAAAAAGGATTTGAGAATAAAAAGCTGACGCACATTAAGTACTTTTGTGCCCTCGTACAGGTCTATGGTCGGGTACCTAAATGGCTTTTTAAGCATTGTTTTAAGCACCGAACGCTGTGCTCGTTCAACCTCCATTAAATATGTTTTGGTGGCACTTCCCCAGCAATTTATACAGTACGCAGTTAAAGACTGGCTCAATCCAATGTATACTGTTCTCAAGATGTTCGATGGTGCTGAGGCGCGTAGTAGTCTTAGGATGTTTGCCGTTTTTCGTATTCTATTTGATAACGCAGCGATATGTGCCCCAAAGTTCATATTTTGATCAATTTATTGAATTGGCATTATTAATTGTTTCAGTGACAATGCGCCGGGTCCTTACAACTGTGGATCTTAATACCCAAAAACGTGGTTTTAATCATTATTTCAATATTTACCGCCCATCAATAGTGTAAGATCATTACTTAATATTAATAACAGGTATACCAGGCCACGGCTTACTTGCACAACTCACAAGGCCTTAGCCTTGACAGCATTCTTCTCGACTTAGGCTCTTCTATATTTAATAAATGGCAGGCATACGTTGGACTGTCCAGAGACTTGAGCCCAGAGCCTTATAAAGTACATATTATCAATTTAGATTCAATTCAAATCTAGGCACAAGAGAGCTCTATTGTAGAACAGTCACCTGTGCACGTTATATCGCCATTGGTCAAATTAAGTACAAACAGAAAACGCGTAAAAAAATCGTGATACTAATTATGCAATTCTCTCGAACATTCGTTTTTATGTGAACTGTTCGTGCCAAGACCAGCAAAGTTGAAATGCCACATGTCACTCTTGACTGTGGCTCATCATGTGTCGCCTGTAGTGATACAAATATGTGAACTCCAGCATACATATATCGCACATATATGGTTTCTTATCGGTGTGTAGACGCATATGTTTCACTAAGTTTTTCATGACTTTAAATTTTTTCCTACATACTTTACACTGAGTCATTTCAGAATCAGGTTTAAAACAAGTTTTTGCACGTAAATGTTGAGTCAAATACCTCTTTTGTCTGAATTGTTTATTACATATATGACAATGAAATGGTTTTTCACCTGTGTGTATGCGCATGTGTGATTTTAACAAGAAACGTACTGTGAATTTTTTTTTGCATATATTACATTGAAATGGTTTGGGACGGATACCAGTGTGTGCACACATATGTCTTCTTAAGACGCTCTTGTGTGTGAATACTGTATTACATATATCACAGAGAAATGTTTCGGCAGTAGCGTGTGTATGTATATGAAGCTTTAACTCATTCTCACGTTCAAAATGCTCATTACAGATAGTACACTCTCTAATATTTGGTTTCTCCTTATAGTGTGTACGCTTATGATACATTAACGAATCTTTTGTTGTATATTGTTTCTTACATACATCACATTGAAATCGTTTCTCACCGGTGTGCGAACGCATATGACGGCTTAGACTTCCCTTTACTGCGAATTGATAACTACATATATCACAACGATATGGTTTCTCACCTGTGTGTGTATGCATATGCATTTTTAGTGTACTTTTAATTGAAAAGACTTTCTCACATATGTGACATTGAAATGGGGTGTCAACGTGTATTTTAAAATGACGACGCAGGGACATTTCCGTAGCAAATCGTTTCTTACATATATTACACTGATGTGGTTTCACAGCGGTGTGTGAATGCATGTGAGAACTCAAGAATCGCCGCTGTTCGAATCTTCTGTGACATATACTACACTGATGTGGTTTCTGAGTGGCGATTGTAATCTCTTCCGACAGGAAGTCGTGTGAAGTGTTCTGTATGAGTATGTGATACTTCAGGCCGGTAGAGGTTGAATCGTCTGCATTCAACTGTTCTTCCTGCGTAGAATTCTTCCGAGCTGGGTCAACTAAATAATAAAAATGGGTATTACAAAGTCATTTGATTATAATAGGCATCACTGTGGACCGAGGCTAGTTAACAATTATAGTAGCTAAGTTACGACTCATATAACTAGCAATTGGCGAGTGAAAATCCGGTCAAATTCAGTGCAGTCGTTTTAGAGATTAGCCAGAACAAACAGACACAAAATTTTTAAAAAACGTTCCTTTGATTAAATTACTGTACTATCATGTGCATGAAGTGGAACGTCAGTAAATAGAAATTACAAACATACACTTCACATTTATTTATTAGGGTATATATATAGATATTTATAAGTATGTAATGTTTTGGTTAAAATATTTGTGAGGACTATTGCGTGTTTACCCAGGGAGCCCATTAGACGACACGTTGAAACTATTATAATACTATGGCTTCGCCATAAGGACTTCTAATCCATCTAATCGAAGAGGTACCGTACGAAGGTTCTGATAGTTTTTTTACTTCTAGTACGTGAATCAAGTTTGGGAATAATGATAACAGAATTCGTCTGTTGACAATTAACAATAATATGACAGCTTGTCTTTGAGCCATATAATATAGTAATTTCAAAGGCGTATTTGTCCAGAAATTTAATCTACATAGTTTATTATTACTACACACTTTATTTTACGACAAAAGTCCGTTTACTTATATTTAAAATTCATAGCTTTGTTTCGATAATTACCTCTTCTCTCCTTTGTCAAATTGATCGAAGCCTAACATGTAACAACTGGTGCAAGGAGTCAAATTTGAGAAATTCAATTAACACTAAGAAACGACGATACCAGCGAAGAAGTGAAAACTAGAGATCAACAAGCTGCAAGAGCAACGGACGTAGAAGAAAACGCCTCGCCCACTGGTTCTGCCCACTAAGCAACGCTGCTTTTAGAACAAGTTCCGGTTGGCCCAACCCTAAAGGCTATGCCTAGCCCGAGTTAGCGAACTATACATCCAACATCAGCCTATCCGCAGTCTACTGCTGGACATAGGGCTTTCTAATTGTGCGACAATTGGTACGATCTTCAGTGTAATTATACGTATTATTAAAATAACTAATATAAAATATAGAATTATATTAGATCCTTTGTTTTGATGTGAACTATGCCAGGATTATCAGGGTTGAAATGCCACATGTCACTCCTGACTGGCTCCTGTAGTGGCATAAATAGTGATAAAAAAATCTTACCTATTTCACACAGTCATTTCAGACAAATTTTTGTACGTAAATGCTGAGTCAAGTACCTTTTTTGTCTGAATTGTGTACAACATATATGACAATGAAATGGTTTTTGACCGGTGTGTTTACGCATGTGTGATTTTAACGAGAAACGTATTTCGAATTGTTTCTTGCATATTTCACATTGGAATGTTTTGGGCTTGACACCAGTATGTGCACGAATATGCCTTCTTAAGTTGCTCTTGTATGTGAATACTGAATTACATATATCACATAGAAACGTTGCAGCAGCAGCGTGTGTATGAATATGAAGCTTCAACTCATTCTCACATTCAAAATGGTCATTACAGATAGCACACTCACCAGTATTTTGTTTCATTTTATTGTGCGTACCCTTATGATACATTAACGAAACTTTTGTTGCAAATTGTTTCTTACATACATCACATTGAAATCGTTTCTCACCGGTGTGTGATCGCATATGTCGATTAAGATTTCCCTTTTCTGCGAATTGTTTATTACAAATATGACATTGATGTCGTTTCTCACCGGTGTGTGTACGCATGTGTATTATTAGTTTACTTTTAATTGAGAAGACTTTCTCACATTTACCACATTGAAATGGAGTGTTAACGTGAAGTTTCATATGACAACGCATAGACATTTTAGATGCGAATCGTTTCTTACATACATTACACTGATGTGGTTTCACAGCGGTGTGTGAATGCATGTGAACAGCTAAGTATCGCCGCTGTTGGAACCTTCTGTGACATATACTGCACTGATGAGTTTTCTGAGTGGCGAGTGTAATCTCAGATGGGAGGTCTTGTGAACTGTTCTGTATGAGTATACGATATTTCTGGCCGGTGGATGTTGAATCTTCTGCATTCCACCGGTCATCATGCGTGGAACTCTTCCCAGCAGGGTCAACTAAATAATAAAAATGGGGATTACAAAGTCATTTTATTATAATTGGCACCACCGTTGAGCGCAGCTAGTGTACAATAAAAATAGCGAACGAAGTAAATATAGTACTTAAATTTATTAATTATTTAGCACTATTCATGATACTGTTGCTGACATATGGTTAATTACTGCTGAGAATCAAATGCAAGACGCGGCAGGTCAATGGTGCTGGAATAGTAATGATACC
Source organism: Hyphantria cunea (assembly GCA_003709505.1). Lineage (NCBI taxonomy): Eukaryota > Metazoa > Arthropoda > Insecta > Lepidoptera > Erebidae > Hyphantria > Hyphantria cunea. The sequence continues at coordinate 318,641 of PKRV01002134.1, forward strand.
AGTAGAAGCTGATGCATGTTGGAGAAAATGGTCATATAAGACTAATTAGTCAGTTCTGTCTGGATGTGCAGCTATTATTGGAGAATATAGCGGAAACGTTCTGCACATTGGAATATGTAACAAATATTTTGTACTCTGTGTTCGCGACTTTTCTAAAGGTGTGTCACCAAATAAACGCACGATTGCACCAAAAACCATACTAGATCGTCCACCATCATGGCACAAGAAATTGCAGTTAAAGATTTTAAGTGCTCAGTTGGATTGACCATCCCTAAGCTATTCAATTTGTATATGAACGAGCGGATCGTTGTGCTCAGTGGTAGACGTGTGGGTTGTTGCATAGATAACTTAAGCTACTAACTTTAAGCTATGCGGAGGCCATGATCCTGTAGGGCCCAACGGTCAGCTGCAATATGCGATGAAACATGGACTAGTATTAATTTCAGGAAGAGTGCTTATATGGTCATTGAGGTCTCCAGTAGGAATGTGCTTCATGACCCAGTTATTACACTGAACGGGGTACAATTCGAAGGAGTTTCTCAATTTAAATACCTTGGGCATATTGGTATTGGATACCTTGGAACGATGCTGATATTGAACGTGAACGAAGGTTCTAGCGGCCAGGGGCAACACACTGGTACACAGATTGGTTCGAGTCGAGATGTTAAAATCACTCTCTTTGGAGCATATTATAAGACTCTGTATACGAGCAATCTGTGAACTAAATATACCAAGCAACCACTGGAGACATTCAAGTTACAATACAGCAATTGCTTTAGGACATTATTGGGACTGCCGCGTTTCTGCAGCATAAAATTTTTGAAACAATATTTTTGAGAACTTCTAGTCCATCTAATCCAGGAGGTATCGCATGAGGATTCATACATATAGTAAAGAATAAGGTTAAGGAAATCGATCTAAATAATAATACAGCATTGATTTCTCTCAGCACAAAGGTAGACACAATATATGAAATCCAGAAACAGTTCAGTCAGACTACATTAATCCGTTGTGAGAGACTGGTGGCTGTAGAAAAACCTGTGATACTAAATTATTTCAGAATCATAAGAAGTAGATACAAGTTTTTGTACGCAAATGCTAATTCAAATAACTCTTATCTGAATTGTGGATTACATTTGATATGGTGTGAAACCATATCAACCCGTGTGTATTCGCATATGTATTATTAGTTTACTTTTAATTGAGAACGCTTTCTCACATATACGACATTGAAATTGGATGTCAACGTGTATTTTCATATGAAGACGCAAACACAATTCCTAAGCGAATCGTTTGTTACACATATTACGCTGATGTGGTTCAATAGCGGTGTGTGAATGCATATGCATGTGAGACTAAGTATATCCGCTTTCAAATCTTCTGTGACATATACTACACTGATATGGTTTCCGAGTGGCGGGTATAGACTCCTCCCATGGGAGATCATGTGAAGTGTTCTGTGCGAGTATGTGATACTTCCGGCCGGTGGGGTTTGAATCTTCTGCATTCCACCAGTAACCATGCGTGGAATTTTTCCGAACTTGGTCAACTAAATAATAAAAATGGCAATTACAAAGTCATTTGATTATAATTGGCTCCGCGGAGCTAGGCTATGCTAGTTGACAATAAAAATCGTATCGTATAATAATATAAATGGCACATATACCATTAATGCCCGCTACAGCCTCCTACAGGTAGTACAGCCGTGGAATAAAAAAATACAATTCCGATTTTCTCATAATTTTCTTTAATACGAATCTCTTCCTAACAATAGAAAACACATAAAAAAGAATTATCCGATTCGGTGCAATCGATAGGAAGTGATTCGCGTACATACAATTTAGCGATTCTCTTTTATTTATAACTAGCTAAGCCCCGCGGTACAACAACAGCCGCAAGTAACGCCGCGGGGCAAAGCTGGTCGCACCAACTCAGAAACCTTTGTGGGCACAACACATTGCTGAAGCTCCATGGCAAGATCAAATGCATAGTTTACGATTCTATAAAGGACAAACATTCATTTATATACTTTCTTGAAACACTAAATGCCACTGAAATATTGTCAATGAAAGCTGAGAAATAATAATCTTATAAAAAATTTTTATTGTAACACAAAATAGATTACAAATCACTGCACAACCCTGACTCCTAAGGTCGGAACAGACTCCCAACACACAGCTATCGCTAATCACAGGCAAAAAGGACAAACCAATAGTTACAATAGTATTGTAAAGTTATAATAACATATGTCTACGTGTGGATGTGCGTGGGTGGGCGTGTGACGATGTATGATGTGCTGTGTATTTGAGACTATGAGTTAAGATATGTGTGAGTGTGGACATTATTCAAGTTTTCTTTATTTTAGGCTTTCAACATCATCAAGTGAGATTTCGCTAAGCCACAAGTTTTATTTTAAAGTTAGGTTAAGTTTTTAGTTTTATAGGATAAAATTTGGTTACAGTCTTCGTCCAAGGTAATTATAGTGCTGTTAGGCAAATTTACTTACCAATCTTGGAACTTTTCTTTACCCAAATGCATGGTTTTAAATGTGGAACAACTACTTTGTAGTATCTAATGTATAGTTTGGTAGCAAATAGCTTCCGTACTGGTAGAATATCAGCTCGTAGACTAGATGTGTAGGGTGGCGGAATGGTGGATAAATAAGAGCTTTAGGGATGGCGCGTTGTGCTCTTTCCAATCTATATATTAATAATTGAAATATGACCGAGTCTATGAATCCGCACATTTATAGTTTATATAGAGAAAAAGTGCAAAATACTTAATTTTTTTAAAACAAATACGCATAAAAAAATACATTAAATTAGTAAAAATAATATTTACCACACTGTCATGCGTATCACAAATACATACACAAATGTATATATATCAACGTCAAACTGAAACGTCTATAGTCCCACTGAATGTCAAAAGTGACCATCATAAAATATTTGATTATACAGGTATATACTTTGACAAACGATACCTAATAAAGATCAAACTAAAAGAAAACCGGCCAAGCCCGAGTCGGACTCGCACACCGAGGGTTCCGTACAAACCTGTAGGTATATTATATGATACAACTAAAAATTTATGCTTTTCACAATTTTTCCTTTATCTGTGCTATAAGACGTAGCTTTGTACCAAATTTAAAGATTCTGAGTTCATGGGAAGTAATCTGTAGGTTTCGATTCCCTTGCGAGTGTCGAAAAATTCCAGCATAAACGGCAATATATTTTGATTGCGTTGACTTAGAAGTTTGATTTTTTACCGCTTCAAGGGACAGTAGATCTGAGTATTTGATATGAATTTCAGCTTTAGACCTCCACGCTTTCCTGAGAAAAGGGTCTTGATAGACAGACAGACGGACAACACAGTGATCCTATAAGGGTTCCGTGTTTCCTTCTGAGGTACGGAACAGACGGACAACACAGTGATCCTATAAGAGTTCCGTGTTTCCTTCTGAGGTACGGAACCCTAAAAAAGGCTTGTAAAAAAAAATTATTGTCGAATTTCGAATGTTTGTCGACCCCTAGTTCTATTAAATACGTCTAGCCGCTAAACCTCATAAGCATATACAATAGGTATACACATTCAGCCAATACTAGTAAGTTTGACGAAAAAGTGTAGTTACTAGTATCAGTCTCAAATCTCTAAATATGTGTAGACATATAAGTTTTCTTAGTCTAATACAAACCATATTTATATGCTTCTTCTAATTTAATTTGTAATCGATGTTTTATGGGCCCCGTATTTTACCTATGCCGGGAGCGCTATGCTTTTTTCAGGATGTTGATCACTTCGCTAACCTCAAGTTCTGATAGATATAGTGCTATTGTTGCGACATCTACAAGCTGATAATCGGCGCTCACGGCGGAACGGCGATGCGTCGAGCATTGGATCGAAGAGGAGGAGGGGGCGAGCGGGGAGTCAACTCGAACTGTCTCGAGATTACAAAATGACGAGATACTTCCACACTCCTCCTTGTTTTACGACGGTGGACAGTGAGAAATTCAATTAGTGAGTAAATATCAGTTGAATACAGTCCATTACCTTTTATTAAGTCCGACTGACTGAATCCTTTACAACCATGGATTTTGGCAGCGACTCTATGGCTTTCACTCTATGTCCTAGTTCTGTCTTATCTGTATTTAATTTTCAAACAGTTTATCATTGCCAGACTTGGGCCAATACATGTGTAAAATGTATTAACACTACATAGAAAATCAGCTGAGGTAAGCTGATGACGTATTTGATTAAAATCGAGATAGACACACATTGTAAACATTAGTCTGTAAATTATCTTAAAAATTATCAAAAAATTAGCAAAATGTAGTAAACTTGTTTTGAAACACAAATCTTGAATTTGGTTTGGCTGTTCTGGATGTGCTTATCGCCATCAAGGTGTTGCTGAAAATCAGCGCTGTATCGTAAACGATGCAGCACTATGCTGAGCAACATCTGTTTTTAATGCACACTGCGACGCAACTATGCAGCAAGTGTTTTTGTTAGAGTATTAACTATATAACAACACGTATTACCTATCATTATGTTTATTACTTAACTGGGCTTTAAGTAAATATTTCAATGCTGTATTATATACCAATGCCTTTTATAATTTATTGCGTTGCAATGTCGTTAAAATAAATTACTTTTCTTTCTTTTTTACTTTGCCGGCGACTCTATGGCTTTCACTATATGTGCTAGCGATGTCTTATCTGTATTTAATTTTGGTAGAGTTTGTTTTGCAAGATTGGGGCCAATACATGTGAAAAATGTATTAATATTACAAAGAGAATCAGCCGCAGTCAGCGGATAACGTATTTGATTTAAATCGTTGCTGAGTTGATGACATTTGTTAATATTATGTAATTCTTTCCAAGTCAGTTTAATTTTTCCTGTGATTTACCGAATGTCATACTCCGTCACAGCAGCAGCAGCTAGGGAACCAGGGGACCCCACTTCTTGATAGAATTTTAATTTCAGTTTGTAAACCGCGCCTATGTAAACTGTCTTTTATAAAAATGTTTATTAAAAAAAAATACTCGGTGTGTTCGTGGGTCACTGCTGTTGATCCTGGTGTATAGTTACAGAGGTGGGCGAGATTAGTCCCAATTACAATATTCTTTAATAATATTCCATATTACCTTTATATTGCCCTTATTTTTGTTTAATTTTCTTAGTAGTAATTTTGTTCCAATTATTTTATGATTTTCTTTAATGTGTTTCTGTAGTTAATGTAAATATTTCTGTCACTTGAATTACAATTGATATTTCCTTTTTTGTGCATTTGTCTCGTTATGGTATTGATTTAATTACCCCTATAGTAATCCAAGTTTTTAAAGGTCTACGAGTATAATGCTTGGTCATTTCTCTTTCAATAAGGTTGACATCAATAATATTTCCTAGTTTTGTTGTTAATATTAGTGCAGCGTGATCGATATCGGTTGTAGAATAAATATACGAGAACCATGAAGTGATTTACGTATGAATATATACGTAAATTACTTCATGGTTCCTTCTCAGAACACCCACCGAACAGAACACACACTATACCGAAGTCAACGCTAATTTTGCTAACGTATCTACATGGTACGTCAGTAATTCGACTGCCTCGGTGGCGCAGTGATAGCTTATACGACTGCTATGCTAGAGGTCTCGGGTTCGATTCATGAGTCGGACCAAATGTTTGTATGATCTGCAAATATTTGTTTCAGAGTGTGGGTGTTTTCTATGTATAATATGTAAGTATTTGCAAATATACTTATAGGCAAATATTTTTCATTTCTTGTTCCTCAACTTTAATTTATCACGGAATATTTATCTTATACTAATGCATGCTTTTTGGAAAGTATGTGTATTGCAACTAAGTGAGTTGTTATTATTGCACCTTTATGTCCACGGGTAACGCGGCTTGGCGAAGCTAGTCAAAAAAGTAGCCTTAGTTACTTATTATTATATCAGCTATCTGCCAGTGAAAATTCCGTCAAAATCGGGTCAGTCGTTCTAGAGATTAGACGTAAAAACAAACAAAACATGTACCGTGTATACACATATGCATTTAATATAAAGTGGCTATTTTTATATTACAAACAAACACTCCAATTTAATTTAAATGCCTCGGTGGCGCAGTGGTAGCGTATGCGACTGCTGTCTACGAGGTTTCGGGTTCGAATCCTGGGTCGGACCAAATGTTTGTATGATCTACAAATATTTGTTTCGGAGTTTGGGTGTTTTCTATGTATAATATGTATGTATTTACAAAAAAGAAGCTGTCTAGTACCCATAACACAAGCTCCGCTTAGTTTGGGACTAGATGGCGTTGTGTGTTAGATGTCCGAAATATCTATTATCATCATTATTTATTTGTATAAATGTATAGGTTCTCAAGCACAAGTTGTACAAGCGGGCTTCCGTTCGGATTTTTCAACAATCGATCATATCCATACTGTCAAGCAAATCGTTGAAAAGTGCAACGAATACGACTGCCCATACTACCTGTCCTTCGTAGACTATAATAAGGCGTTTGACTCTTTGAAACATAATTATATATGGGATTCTTTAAAAAACCAAGGAGTGGAAAGTAAATTCATTCAGATCATCAAGAACATATACGTCAACAGCACAGCAAAAGTACAACTTGAAAACGTTGGAGATCAATTTATAATACAGAAGGGTGTAAGACAGGGCGACCCACTGTCACCAAAAATATTCAATGCAGTCTTAGAAAATATATTTAGGCTACTCAATTGGGAAACTTTCGGTATTCAAATAAACGGGGAAAAACTACACCACTTGAGATTCGCAGATGACCTCGTCTTGTTTGCAGAAGATCCCATTGCACTAAAAACAATGTTACAACAACTATCAGATGAAAGTAAAAAGGCAGGTTTAACGATGAATACCAAAAATACAAAATTGATGACAAACAAGACTGAAGTCAAAATAGACGTGGACGATGAAGAGATCGAATACGTAAAAGAGTATATTTACTTGGGTCAAGTCATATCTGTAAAAGACTTATCAATTAAAGAAGTAGAAAGACGAGTAAATAATACCTGGCAAAGATACTCGTCCCTTAAGGAAATCATGAAAAATAAATCTATACCCACCTCGGAAAAGAAAAACGTCTTCAACACTTGTATACTTCCATGTCTCACCTACGGCTGCCAGACCTGGCCACTAACACAAAAAATTGAGCACAAGCTGGGTGTGTGCCAAAGAGGAATGGAAAGGAGTATGTTAGGACTAAGGTTGAAAGATAACTGAAAAGCTACAACAATTAGGAGCATCACCAAAGTAGCAGATGTCACTCTAAAAATACGAACGTTGAAATGGAAATGGACTGGTCACATGATGAGATCAACAACAGAAAAGTGGACCAAAAAAGTAACAGATTGGTACCCACGGAACGGAAAAAGACGTAGAGGAAGGCAGAAAAAAAGATGGGAGGACGATTTGCCGAAAGATTGGAGAAGGACAGCAATGGACAGGCAATTGTGGAGGGATCTTGAGGAGGCCTATGTCACAAGACAGCCTGACCTAGTAACTGACAGTAAATGTTAATTTATATACATACAGAAAATAGGAAAAAAGTTAATATAGTATAATTAGGTAAAGTTAGCATATTCTTATATTATATCACATAATGTGCAAAGGTCAGAGTAATTAAAGGCTATTTTTATTTTTATTTATTTTATTTTTATATGTTCTCATTTGAGCGAATATATAAAACAACACAAATTCTTCTTGCTGGGAAACATACGCAGTGTCAATATGCAACAGCGTAGGTCAGTGATCATTCAGTTTATAAAAGATATTAAATAAAGAATTGTATTTCTTGTGATAGAATAGAAATAGCTTCATAATTTCTGGCTTCCAAGTCACAGATGATAAACCTAGTTTGTGAGCCAAGAACTATCACATTTTTGCATAGGAACTGATTGTCATTATTTTTAATTCGTTGTAAGTCAAATGTTATCTGTAAAAAGGTATACTGAGTGTATTTTGTGTAATTAAATTATTATAAATTATAATTCCCTGGTTTCATGTAGACTGCGAGAGTTAAACATATACAATTGAAAAGTTGAAACGCCAAACGATACCTTTTAGATTAAATGGACCATAGATTGTGTTAAAATAAATCTGCACTTTTTAAATATGTCTTGTGTCTTGGGTGACTCTACAAACATACATGAACCTGACTCAAAAAACACTTAGACTGAGAACAACAATTTGTGGACCACACAAAGTGTTGCCGAACCTATTTAAGCACAGTTATATAAACATTACACATACCTGTTTCCCGTCTGGTCTGTTCCTTCACAGTAATTACAAAATTCTTGTCTGGGAGTGCAGGCAGTACGTTGCGTTCCTTCAGACCATTCTCGTGGATATCTGTAAATAACATTAAAAGATAAGATTGAGTCAGTTTGTAACAACAAGAAATATGTAGTACACTTTCAGAAGCAAACTAGCCGACCCTCGTCCAAGTCTCTCTTATAAAGCGAGTACAAATTATTAATAATTATGATAATAAACATTTTGGCGTAATATTTGGTCAGTGCCTGTCACTCAGACAGATGGTGATTGGATGCGGGACGTCAGACGCTCATGTGATTCAATAACACCCATGGAACCAGTCATTATCGATAAAGAGGATGTAAGTTGTGCAGTCCGTTCATTACCGAATTGGAAAGCACCTGGTCCGGACGGACTGCACAACTTTTGGCTTAAATGGTTCCGAAGCTCACATGCGTGTCTGGCATCTCAATTCCAGGCAGCGTTGGATTCGGGTGCATTACCAGAATTTTTAACTACTGGTATAACCCACTTACTCTATAAATCTGGTAGTGCCCATGGATCCCAAAAATTTTAGGCCTATAACTTGTTTACCAACATTATATAAACTTCTAACATCTATTCTGAGACTCAAAATTACTAAACACATTAATAATAATTCGATAATTTCTCTCTCTCAGAATGGATGCAGAAGCGGGACCCGTGGCACTAAAGAGCTCCTTATCATAGACATGACCATAAGCCAACAGGTACGTCGTAATCGTAAGAGTCTGGCGACATGTTGGATAGATTATAAGAAGGCTTATGACTCGGTGCCACATACATGGCTTTTGAAGGTGCTAGAGTTGTATAAAATTAACACAACTCTTTGCACTTTCTTAAGGTCATGTATGAGGCAATGGAGAACAGTACTTCGCTATCCTGGATGTCGCCAGGCTGCGGTAAACGATGTACCAATAAAGATCGAGCGGGGTATATTTCAAGGTGACAGTCTGAGTCCCTTGTGGTTTTGTCTGGCTTTGAACCCTCTAAGTACTCTATTAGAGGGTTCAGGGTTAGGCTATAGGTTGCAGAAAGATGATCAAGTTATATCGCACCTTCTATATATGGATGATTTGAAACTACTTGCTCCCACTAAATTACAATTGACAGCGTTAATAAAGGTTACTGAAAACTTTAGTAATTCTATCAAGATGGAATTTGGTGTAGACAAGTGTGCAATCATGTATGTAAAGAAAGGTGTGATTGAGGAATCTGAAGGAGTAGAGCTTTTAGATTCCACAAAACTTCGATCTCTGTCTGTTACCGAAACCTACAAGTATTTAGGTTTTTCACAGTCCTTAGGAATACCAGAATCTAACATGAAGCAAACGTTGCAGGAACGCTTCTTTGGCCGCCTGAAAAAAGTACTAAAAAGTCTTTTATCAGGGGGTAACAAGGTGCGAGCCTACAATGGTTGGGTCATGCCGATTCTGATGTATTCCTTTGGAATACTTAGATGGACTCAGACCGAATTAGATGCCCTTGATAGGAGAGTCCGTACACTGCTGACTGCATTTCGAATGCACCACCCACGTTCATCGGTTATGAGATTGTATATCCCGCGAAAGTGTGGGGGTCGTGGACTATTGAATATCAAGACCCTGCACAATCGCGAGATATACAATCTTAGAGATTATTTTCTACGTACTGATGTGGGAGTGCATCGCAGTGTGGTTACAGTGGATACTGGGTTCACTCCACTCGCTCTGGCTAAAGAGAATTGGCGCAAACCTGTAGTACTTAGTACTAATGATCGCAGGGAGGTATGGAAGGGCAAAGAACTCCATGGCCGGTTTTATCGGGCTCTTAATGGGTCCGATATAGACTTCAAAGCGTCGACCTCCTGGCTACGGTATGGTGATCTCTTCGGAGAAACCGAAGGTTTTGTTTGTGCGATTATGGACGAAGTTATCATGACGAATAACTATCGGAAGTATATCCTAAAGGATGGTACGGTTGATATATGTCGGGCATGTCACCGTCCCGGAGAATCTATTAGGCATATTATTTCTGGTTGTTCTCGTCTTGCTAACGGCGAATATTTGCACAGACACAACCAAGTAGCCAGGATAGTACATCAACAGCTTGCCCTCAAATACAAACTTGTGAATTCAGAGGTGCCATACTACAGGTATGTGCCCGACCCAGTTCTCGAAAATGGTCGTGCTACGTTGTATTGGGATCGATCTATTATCACGGACAGGACTATTGTTGCCAATAAGCCTGATATTGTGGTAATAGATCGATTAGAGCGCCGCGCAATGATTGTCGACATCGCCGTTCCTCATGACGAGAATCTCGTGAAAGTTGAAAAAGAAAAACAATTGAAATATTTGGATTTATCTCACGAGATTGTCGATATGTGGGATGTAGATTCGGCGATCATTGTTCCGATAGTTGTGTCTGTTCACGGATTGATAGCCAAGAGCCTCGACCAACACCTCAAGAGGCTCACGTTAGATGGTTGGATCAAGGGTCTGATGCAGAAGGCAGTCCTTCTTGACACGGCTCGTATTGTCAGGAGGTTCCTTTCTTTGGAGCCCTAACCACCGGTTTCTTGGTCCCTGTACCCGAAGTCGGTGGTCTACTATTTTTTATATTTTTAAATATATATTAATTTTTTTTTATGTATTTAAAAATGTAATTAATATGTATGTGTAACAAGTAATAAAGAGAATGATAATAATAAAACTTTATTTTCTCTCACAGGAAACGTACAATTTAAGTTTCATGAGATCTAGGTACATATATAACAGTTTTTTAAAATTCCCTAGTGAGAGCTGGAGTCCATCCTAGGCTCGAAGCCCGTGTGACAGATCTCCAGGCCCACCCTACAGCCGAATTAATATTTTTATTTTATTTTAGGAAATAGGCTTCACAAGATGATAATAAAGAAACATAAAATTGGTTCACTGTAGCGACTCGGTATTAATATAACGTACGTAGCATATAATTTATTGCTTTAGTTATTTTATATTATTATTATATTCTTCTCGCAAGCTGAATCAATGTGAGTATAATTATATTTAGTCGCTTTCAATGTGAATATAATTGTTGTGTATTGCAGCGAACAAACGGACAAACGAGCGAACGCATCACGTAACCCGTTCATTGGAATGCTCGAGGCTCGCTCACATTAGCATGTCCGTTCATACGTTGCTTAATCGTGTATATGAGATTCTAACCCGTTCATTGGAATGCTCGAGGCTCGCTCACATTAGCATGTCTGTTCATACGTTGCTTAATCGTGTATATGTGATTCTCGTATCTCTCTCTGTATTCTGCTTCCACTCTATCTATACTCCTTTTGTGCCTTCGCTATATCTGATTGTGCTGTATATTGTATATTGTTTAGTGGTAGCAAACTACTTATCCGTGAGTGTAGAACTATTAACCACATTACCTACCAGCCATCATATCTACATTTACCATAAAAAAAGAGATAGAAATCTAATCTCAAAATTTATCCGAAAGGAGGAGGGTTATGTTTTTTAATGTATTAATGTATATTTCTTTGGCACGCCCTAGAGCCTAAACGGCTTGTCGTATTTTTATGAGTCGTATTTGACCGTGGGAGAGCCACGCTTCGGCATGCATGAGCCGGCTCGACCGGAGTGATACCACGGCCTCACAGAAAACCGGTGTGAAACAGCGCCTGCGCTGTGTGTGAGTGAGCATACCGGAGGCCAGTAATCCAACCCTTCCCCTCTTCCCCTTCCCCATCCCCCAAGGCCGGCAACGCACTTGTGACGCCTCTGGTGTTACGGGTGTCCATGGGCGGCGGTAATCGCTTACCATACGTCTGCTCGTTTGCCCACTATTCCATCAAAAAAAAATGTGTGCGTGTACTAGTGAACACACGTAAGAAGTGAAACTTCTTTATGGCCTTATTTTTCGAAAAATGATCTACATGCAACTTTCCAGAAATTGGTTAAATAAAGTTAAATTAGATAAAGTTTAAACTAAAGGATTTTATTATCATAGACATGAATACAAATAATACAATTATTTCACTTTACCTTTTTGCTAATATTATTACAGCATTTCATTAATTGTAATGGAATTATTTCTATCATTGTCATCGTTATTATATATTTTTGTAATTAATGGCTTATGGTAACTGAAATATGAAATATATGGTTTACATTCCACGAAATTTAGTGACCGAGTAAAAACTCCATCAATTGTAGTGCCAGATGTTGTTTTTGACGTTTGAGCACTGTTTTTCATGAATAAATTCAATTTATCTTTCAGAAATTCAACTAGCTTCAAAGATTTTTCCGATGCAAAATTGACATTAAAATCTCCACTTAAAATCATCGGTATTTTACCATTATTGTTACCGAGTAAAAAGGCACCTCCACTTGTGTACGGCAACAATGAATGGTGAAGAAAATTAATAATATCGTCCAACTTCAGATACATCAATGTTTGTAGTAATCATGTAATAAATATTTATTACAAATGTTGTTAGGTAAGGCAATCCATTTGTATCAATTAAGGACATTTTATGTAGTTTTTGATGCACAGAAGTCTCTTGTTCCTTGGAAGTACATCGCTATAAACATCTTTTGCAGTAGAAATCATTTTTTCTGAATAAGAGTTCAATATTTGATTATTATACTCAGTGACTGCGTGATTTGTATTAAATAATCGAATACCTTGAGGACACTTAGTTGCAGCTTCTTCAACAGAATAAAAACGAGATTCAATAACAGATATTTCAATTTCATCGAGACGTTCACCATTCCCGATTTTTGTAAGTATTGACAAATAAATCATAATTTTGATCGTAGATAACTGAAAAACTCTCACCTGCTGATTGGATCTTCGCTTTTTTTCGGGCTCTATACTCTTTTGCACGCTCTGCGTCTGATTTTCTATGTTTTTTATGTTTTCGATGCTTCACTATTGGAGTTTCCTTTTTTTTCCGAGCTCTATACTCTGCCATTCGCTGTGCAGCTGTTTTTGGATAATCACGGTGGATTGAAGGAAGATCACTCGCTGTTTTAGGTTCATTCACACAGTCATGGCTTGTGGTAGCGATTGATGCACTGAGTTGTGAATAATGCCGATGATGGACACCTTGTATAGTAATTGCATTCGAAGATTCCTCAGGATTTGTGGATTCTTCCATCATTGAATCTACAAAAATTAGTCAATTGATTTACAAAAATTATATAACATATTTCAGAATTTATACTCTATGCCAATGAATTAATGTTCATTAAATTAGCAGTCGTATTAATTAATAAAAACCATTTTAATGAAATCATATACATTGACCGATAGTTACAATCAGAAACTGAGGTTAACCTTAAGGTTAACCTCAGTTTCTGATTGTAACTATCACAAATGGATTGCCTTACCTAACAACATTTGTAATAAATATTTATTACATGATTACTACAAACATTGATGTATCTGACGGATTAGCAAATGGTGCTGTTGGGAATTTAGTTCATGCAGAAACCGATATCGATGGAGTAGTTAAAATAGCATGGCTTGAATTTCCAGCATAACCTCGAATTGGTGAAAAATTGAGACGTAAAGCAGCGGGTCACGCAGCAGAAAATAATATCAGTCGAATGGCTGTACCAATTGTACAAAGATCTTCTACAATTCCGCTCAATAATAACAAAACTATACTTGTTAAACGTACTCATATTCCGTTGGGTTGTGCTTGTGCTACTACCATTCATAAATCACAAGGCAGTACATTTCCGGAAATTGTTTATGAATATGAGAAACATCACAGCCAATCGTTGTTATATGTTGCTTTATCCCGTGTTACGAGTATTGAAGGATTGTATATAACGACTCCAAATAATGACAAAACATTTTATCATGGTCGAAGAACGTCAACTATAAATGAACATTTGATTAAGTTCATGAACAAAAGAAGAGGTATGTCACTTTTTACTTTCAATTGTCAAAGTCTTAGAGCTCATATAGATGACCTGGATGATTCAATTGTGAAAAATTCAAATGTTTTAGTTCTATCTGAAACATGGCTGAACAATGACAGTGAAGTAAACATCGCTAATTTCTAATGCATCGCAAAATTTAAACGGCTGAGCACGAGAGCAGGAGGTGTAGGAATATATCATAATTCTAATGATGTTCTTAACGTTGTGACTTTATCGATAGATTTTTCAGTTTTTTCTCCTGACTTTCATGGGTCACTAGCATCAGCAGTTGGTGATTTATGTATGGCTCAATGCCAAATGGAAAATGGGATGAAAATTTTGATTGTTGATCGATATCGGTTTTTGCATGAACTAACATCCCAACAGCACCATTTGCTAATCCGTCGGATACATCAATGTTTGTAGTAATCATGTAATAAATATTTATTACAAATGTTGTTAGGTAAGGCAATCCATTTGTATCAATTAAGGACATTTTATGTAGTTTTTGATGCACAGAAGTCTCTTGTTCCTTGGAAGTACATCGCTATAAACATCTTTTGCAGTAGAAATTATTTTTTCTGAATAAGAGTTCAATATTTGATTATTATACTCAGTGACTGCGTGATTTGTATTAAATAATCGAATACCTTGAGGACACTTAGTTGCAGCTTCTTCAACAGAATAAAAACGAGATTCAATAACAGATATTTCAATTTCATCGAGACGTTCACCATTCCCGATTTTTGTAAGTATTGACAAATAAATCATAATTTTGATCGTAGATAACTGAAAAACTCTCACCTGCTGATTGGATCTTCGCTTTTTTTCGGGCTCTATACTCTTTTGCACGCTCTGCGTCTGATTTTCTATGTTTTTTATGTTTTCGATGCTTCACTATTGGAGTTTCCTTTTTTTTCCGAGCTCTATACTCTGCCATTCGCTGTGCAGCTGTTTTTGGATAACCACGGTGGATTGAAGGAAGATCACTAGTTGTTTCAGGTTCATTCACACAGTCATGGCTTGTGGTAGCGATTGATGCACTGAGTTGTGAATAATGCCGATGATGGACACCTTTTATAGTAATTGCATTCGAAGATTCTTCAGGATTTGTGGATTCTTCCATCATTGAATCTACAAAAATTAGTTAATTGATTTACAAAAATTATATAACATATTTCAGAATTTATACTCTATGCCAATTTATTGATGTTCATTAAATTAGCAGTCGTATTAATTAATAAATACCATTTTAATGAAATCATATACATTGACCGATAGTTACATTTAGAAACTGAGGTTAACCTTAAATATCTTCAATTTAAAAAAATAAATACTACAATTCCAGCCAAGTATTAGAAAAAGAGATATAATTACTTACTTTTGTTAAAAATCCACTGGAATTAGAATTAAAATAAAGCCTTTGATTTTGTTGATCACTTTAGTATTGATATATTATTTATCACGTCGCTATTGCGTTTCAGAAATAAATAAGGGTTCAAGAAAAAAACGTGGCTTGACCCTCTCACGATTCTGGGTGACTGGAAGGGAACTGCACGTGTATTTTTGAACGGTAAAGTCTGGTGGTGGGAGTAAGTCCGCTTAAGCGACATGCTATCCCTACTCCGTCGGAGAAAGTGAAAGTACTCTTCGTCTGAACCAACCGTGGTAGGGGCAAGAAAAAGATGGCGCGTAACGGAAAATGTGACGCGTAACCGAAAAATGTGACGGTAAATTTTTTTCCAACGCCGATAAAGAAGTTTCACTTCAAAAATGTGAGTGGTGTCAATAGATTTGTATTAGTCGTGAGAGTGACACTGGATACATAAAATTAAAAAAAGAATAAAATTAAGGATTATTCGAGCCATAACGTAAACTCAAAAAAAATGATTTCATAATACATCAATTGTGGTATCAAAATAAAGATTTTTAACGTTTATTGTGCTATATGTATACGTACTTTTTAAAAATGTATTTATTTATTAATATCAATTGTCTAGTACCTATAATACAAGCTCTGCTTAGTTTAGGACTAGATGGCGTTGTGTGTTAGATGTCCGAAATATTTATTTCTAGCTTCTGTTAGACTCCGCCCGCGTCTATGTCGGTCATCGCGATAAATAACTTATGTCCTTTCCCAAGTATCTTCAAGCCAAAATATTTTATATGTGCAGCGGTTAAGCCTTGAAAGCAAGACAGACAGACAGGTACTTTCGCATTTATAATATTAGTATTTACTATTATTAGTGATTGCCTCGGTGGCGCAGTGGTAGCGTATGCAACTGCGATCCATGAGGTCTCAGGTTTGAATCCTGGGTCGAGCCAAATGTTTGTATGATCTGCGAATATTTGTTTCCGAGTTTGGGTGTTTTCTACGTATAGTACGTATGTATGTACAAAAAACGTATTTATGTATTTATATCAGTTGTCTAGTACCCATAATACAAGCTCCGCTTAGTTTGGGACTAGATGGCGTTATGTGTTAGATGTCCGAAATATTTATTTATATTATTCATTTATTATTTTAATTAACCGTAAATTATTACCTTCAGGATCACTTTGACCATCTTTCACATCAAACACCAGAGTTTCTACACCAACATTGTTTACATTCATATCCAATACGCCCATGCTATTCTCGACCTTGCTATCTGAGACTATAGAGAGTACGTTAACAGAGATAATGCTTCCCTTCAGAACATCCCCACTGAAATCTATAAATAATATCAGGTCATAAAAGCGAGAAAGAGAAGAGGTACTCATAAATATTGTAAGGGTTCTACGAGTTTCAGAAATAAACGTTTTGACGAGCAAAAGAGACTTTATCAAAAACATAATTAAACTTAGTTAATTGTCACCGAAGTCGTTAACATAGCGAGTTAATTACTGATATCACTCTCATATTTATCGCACTGCATCTCAAACACAACTAAACTGCGATTCGCGAGACGCTTTTAAATATTACATACTGTTATTACTAGAACATCCGAGAAAGGTCGATGGCAGGTTACTAATAAGCACCAGCGAATGTATTCGAAATAACTGCGTGACTATCAATCTATAGTTAACGCTATGTATATCGACGTAAGGTTCATTGTTCTGTGCCTCAAGAAATCAACGAGTACTTTCGCGATGTTTAGCCGTGTCGAGTCTCGTTGTGGAATATTTTTTCTTCGTAACAATACTAAAGTACAAAAGATACGGCTACATATACCTCACCTCACTGGACTATGTTAGGAAAACACCTTTGATGCATTTAACGATTGTGTCACGTAAAGTGATCCAACAATTAAGTGTTAAAAATTAGAATAGAATAGAATTACCTTTAGGGTCATCTGGTTCGTCTTTCACATCACACAACAAGACCAAAGTCTCCGCACCGTCACTGTCTGTATCCATCTCCAGTTCTTGTCCCATGCTCTCATTATTCTTGCTGTCTGAGTCTGCAGGTAGTAATTCGTCGGAGACACTGTTTGCCCTCAAATTATTCCTACCGATATCTGTAAAAAACATCAAATGTTATATGCGAACCTTTTGTATTAGAGGTGTAGAGTGTACTAATATATAAATGATACTGTTATGTATAGGGCTTTTGGGTTTGGAATAATAAACCTGTTGACGACTAAATGAGACTTTATTACTGGTTAGTAAATTTCAATATTAATTAGTAAAATTCAAAATAATAAGCCGAGAAGCTAACCACGTGACTACTGTTACGACACGAGAAAAAGATATGTAACCACACAGAAGGCCCAGGGTTAAAGTTAGCACGAGATGCCAAATCCGTGAGCGTCCAAATTCCGTTCCAACAACGAACGCGTATTCTATGACGCGTTGGTACGCTCGCGAGCAGGCAGATCTAACGGTACTTAACACGAGCGTTATATCCATGAACGCCTGAACCCATTTCTTGCAGCCCTAGCCAATACCTCTTCTTGTTGGTAACGGATGCCATGAATGGATGTATAGTGCATACTATCTGGAGACGACATTGTGCTGGTCGGTGAAGACAAGGCAGCAAAGTATTTTGGCTTGAAAATAATCAGAACTAAAACCGAATACATGCCACTTCTGTGGGTAGGTGTTAAAAAGTTCACACGCTTTTGTAAAAGCTCTCGTCATATTTTAATAATTTTAATTCATTTTACCACCAAACTAAGCAATTCAGTGTGTACTTACTTAACATATGCAACTGCTTCACGGTTCATATGTGTTGAGCTAAGTTTTGAAGCCACCTGCCAGCTTTTGTGCACAACTCAACATCTTCACAATAAGTTTTTTTGAAAAGTTCATCCAGCACTGATAGCCTTCTTTATAATGTCCCAACTCGTCGAAATTCAAATGGCTCAAAGCACTCTCGAAGAAAGTTTCTCCAAAAGGATGGCCCAGTTGGAGGCACAGCTGCGTTCCGGGGGGAACTCCAAAGATACCGTTGCTCGAGTCTCCGAGGAATTCCGAACATTCCGTGAGCTTATGTTCAGGATGTTGGGCCTATTGCGGAGGCAGATTAACGAGTGCACCAAGATGTTGGACGTCATAGAGACCCGTCATCGTCGCAATGCACTCATCTTCCTCGGAGTGCCTGAAGCTGACCAGGAGGATTGCAACACGACTTTACGGAGTATCATCAATCGAAAGATGGGCCTCAACGAAGTTACACCATTACAGGTCAAGCTCTGCCACCGTTTGGGAGCCCCATCGAAGGAACGTTGTCGTCCAATCCTCGTCAGATTCTGTTCCGCGGAGGTACGGCAAGCAGTGTGGAAAGCGAAAACAAAGTTGAAGGGGTCCAGCTTTACGGTAAGAGAATTCTTGACCAAAACCCGACAGACAGTGTTCAACTCAGCTCGGCAACATTTTGGGGTGTCGGCCTGCTGGACACAAGACGGCACAATTGTCGTCAAACCCGCCGATAACAGCCGTCATAAGGTAACTTCACCTGAGGAGCTGGAACCCCTGATCGCCAAATATCCCAAGGCAACATCTCCATCCACGGCGAGTTCGAGCACTGCCACTAAAAGTACGCGGAAACAATAAGTATCACGCCACTGCTCCTTCGTTTACTTTATATACTAATCTTGTAATATTTTTATTGTTTCACTGTTTGTTTATCTACTTATTCTTTCACTCATATTTACATTTTGTACCGTAATAATAACAATTAACAGCTTGTGACATATCTGTCAAAACAACGTTTTCGTTCGTCATTCAGTTCGGATACGTTCAGAAAGCTATTTTCTTTATAAGTTCAGAAACTAATTGTGATTGTTACTCGGTGTGATTTCTCTTCTGCAGTTTCATTTTCACTTCTGACTTAACTTCTTTTTCTTTTTTTTCTCTTTGATTGTCGATGTGAATTAATTAACTGTAGATACTTACTGACTTTTTACATATTTTTTTTAAGCACTAGTTGAATCTGTATTTGTGACTGCTGGCGGGTGGTGTTGAAATGCGATCTACTAGCGATTTTTTGATAACAGTAATTTTAATAGATTTTCAATAGTTAAATACATACATACATATATATATATACATATTTTACATTTTTTTTATAAATTAGTACACTGATGATCGACGATGAAGATGTTGTATACTTTTCCGCCAATGAATCTTTAGATAACGATAGTTTCGCTTCCTTGATGGATGTCTGGGTAGTGACCAGTTACGGCAAAAATTTTCTACTCAATCTCNGTGTGTTGTATCTCCGGTCTTGCTGCCGTGTCACTGAATGGAACAGCGATTCAAGCCTGCACCGATTTCAATAACCGCGGATCTCTTTTACAAAATAAATGCGAAATAGATGGATGTACGCAGGATGGATGAAGTGGCGGCAGGTAACAGGAAGTATTTGCGATCCCCAATTCCCTTTAACTTAAATAGACAAATATATAAAACGACCATCAAACATGCCGTCCGTCAAAATAAACGGATGAGAGACAGGAAGCTGAATTGCGAATGTTGAGATGGATAGAAAGGGCGCCTGAAAATAGTACAATGAATGTAAAGTGGAGAAACGGTATGTAGTTAAGAAGGTTTTAAGTATGGAAGTCGAAGTATGTAAGAGTAGAAGACGGCCAAAGAACAATGGATGGACTGCGTAAAAAAGGACATGGTCAGGAAAGGAGTAAGCAATGAGCTGACGAGTGATAGAGGAGAATGGAGGAGGAAAACACATTGCACCGACCACAAATAAAGTTGGGAAAAGAGTAAGGAGAAGATGATTGCTAGCGTGCCGAGCCGACCGTACTGAATAGATCGTAATTATTAATTAGGTGGAGTATAATATTGTATACACTGCCTGAATTACCAGGCAATGTTTTAAATGTTGCGTAGTACGAGCTGTTTAGTCTGAAAGTACATGGGGCGTTGTGTCAAATAACTGTTTATTTTCTTTTAAACTATTAAAGTATTAACACATACAGCATACATACTTGTATTGTATCCGATCTCTTCCTCCTTCACAGTAATTAGAAAATCGTCACCCAAGTCTGCAGACTGCACGTTATTAGAGACGGCCTTTTCCTCCAGAACATCGTTATCGACATCTGTAAATCAGAATCGGTTTGTACTAAAGGTGTGGTGAGAAAACGAAGTGCTCAATAATATACTAATAATTATAATAGACCTCTTTATTGCACATCAGATTCATTTCAATGTAAACTTAAAATTAGAGAAATATAATTGGCGGTCTTATCGCCCGGAGGCAATCTCTTGCAGGCAACCATTGGAGAACAAATTGCTACTATGTCTTGACAATGTCTTCTCCAAATAGTATAAACCATTGTGCCTCTTCCTGTATGTCCGATGTTAGAGCATCCAAAAGCAAAACTGTAGAATGAACTGTTCCCTGAGATATTCCCGGACCAATACGACCTTCAAAACTTCTAAAAAAGAGCGTACTTCTTCTTAAAAGTCCGGCAACGCACTTGTGACGCCACTGGTATTGCAGGTGTCCATGGGCGGCGGTAATCGCTTACCATCAGGCGATACGTCTGCTTGTTTACCCCCTATTCAATAAAAAAAAGACAGATAAATTAAGTGTAGGGCATAAAAAAATATTAAAATAATAAAGATTGTGAAATACCGAAATAGTAATAAAAGAATAAGTTAAATATACAATTAATTACATACTTAAAATATATGTGACTCAAATGACTAAAAAAATAACAGGTTAAGGGACATTGATGTCTCCGAGGTAATGCTCCTTAACCAAATAAAATAAATATGTTTGTGTACGTTCAATTGCGACTGGTAGGGCATTCCACAACCGAACTGCTTTGCCAGAAAAAAGTGGTAGAGAAATTTAGCAGGCATTTTGTGTTTCAGGTTTTTTGACGACCTCAGTAATTTGGGATATGAGCCGTGTAAGAAAGTGAACCATGATTTGATGTAACGTGGGGTAAGAGGATTAAAGAGAATGTTTTACAGAAGAAAAAGGACACGTGCATTCCGGCGAAGGCGGATGTGACATACGCATATAATCCGAATAGAAATCTTATACAGAGGTTTTTGAGTATCTCAAGCTTATTGAATTGGTCTTCAGTAAGATTTAAATAACTGGTATCTCAAAGATAGGGAAAACAAGGGATTGTGTAAGAGCAATCTTGGCAAAGTTGCGTAGTCTGAGCAAAGAAAATATTTGCTGCTGCAGGGGGCAAACATTTTACGACTCAGCTCCAGTAACCGAGAACCCTGCATCTGGAAATAGATAGATAGATAGAAAACTCTTTATTTGCACATTATAATATAACAGTTAGAAGAGAGTACATAAAATGTGAGACGGAGTGTGTAAAGGGCGGCCTTATTGCCTTACATAGATCAGATCGGTAAGTACCTCTGGGCTTTCTCATGTTTGTGTCACGCAAAGAGATTAAATACTTCAATTTAAAATATTACCTTCACCATCATTTTGCACTTCACAATTCAGATCCTCTACACCGACATTGTCTGCATCCATCCCCAGGATCCATTCCACGGTATTGTGAATGGTGAGTCTCTTCTTATTATTTATTGCTTCTAGTTTCACTTGGTCATACTGTGGGCAAAGTTCATTTATTAACATATAACTTTGTACATATTACACACTACTGATTACTGTTTCAGACAGAAATAAAACTTAGAGCATACTTCATCTCAGTCATTGATCTTGAGACCTCACAACGTCAGCATTAAAAATAATTTGTTATCATAATAAATGAGGCGCTCATAGCCCAGTTGCACTCGGTGATTAGAAACAATCATCGAAGGTAAGCAGCGATGGCGCGGTCAGTACCTGGATGGGTGACCGCTGGTGGCATGTTACCATGAGCGTCTCCGTGATTCGGAGGTCACGTTAAGCAGTCGGTCCCGGTTGTTATCATACGATAACAGTCGTGAAGCTTAGTTGGAGGCCTTCGGGCGGCTTAAAAACATCCAACGGCAAGATTTACGTAGCCACAACGTATTCTTGCCAGTCCCCAACCCGCACTTGGCCAGCGTGGGGACGTATGGCCTTAACCCTCTCCAGAGAGGAGTATGGGTTGTTGTTCTATCATAATAAATAATTAGATTATATAACACCATCACATTGGGCATTTTTATAGATATATAAAAATTAACGTTTGTCTGCATGTCCTTTATAGAATCGTAAACTATGCATTTGATCATGGCGAAAACTTCAGCGAAATATTGTGCATGAACCCTTAAAGGATTCGGAGTTGGTACGACCAGCATTGCTCCGCGGTGTTGTCTGCGGTTGTTGTACCGCGGATAACACCACGGGGCTTAGTTAGTAAATAAATAAATAAATAAAAATCAAGAATTTAGTACAAATAAATCGGATTTTACGTTAACTACAGCTCCTCCACTCCTGTTATACATGAACACTACGTACAACGGAGTAATCCGTGGAGGATTACTCCGTGCTCCACAAGTCATCTGATGTCACTAATAATTGATACTTTCAATTGTCGCCACTTTATGGAACTTATTCCACTATTTATTTATTTATTGAAACACCTGACCAGTTTCGCCTTTGATGATGCCATAAGGCGAAACCAGTCAGGTGTAAAAATTAATAAATAGAATCTGCAATAAGTGCACGCGAGTTTAATTCTAGAACTAATAACTATTTCAGACACACAACGCCATCTAGTCCCAAGCTAAATAGAGCTTGTGTTATGGGTACTAGACAACTGATGTGAATAGATATATACTTTTTCTTTTGTAAATACATACATACATATACATAGAAAACACCCAAACTCCGAAACAAATATTTATATATATATATTCAGATCATACAACATTTGGTCCGACCCGGGATCGAACCCGAGACCTTAAGCACAGCAGTCGCATACGCTACCACTCCGCTGCCGAGGCAGTCAAAAGAATGATGTCACTATCCATTATGAAACCCAAAAGATTCTGTTAACAGCTAATCTTAAACTGATAACATTAACAAAAGTTGATTAATACAATATTTTCAAAATTGATAACACTTTCAATATAAATATTTTAGTTACAATTATCGAACACCATAAGACATCAAATTTAAATACTTATTTACACAACACATGCCATTAATCATGCTAAACGACCATCTATTTATCAGTTAGTTTTTATTGACCACAAACATTTAACAAATCAATACAGTATTTGTTATTTTGAAAGTGGTTTCAAACAGTATTCAGACCTTCAAGGTACTGCATACATATACATACACTACATAAAAAAAATAATACATCAACTTTATACCAGTGAGACATACTCCTCTTTTTTTTTTAAATAAACAGCAAATGTTTTGTAACTATAACCAACCTCATTACAGCTTAGCATTTGTGTGAACAGCTCCTCACTCTCGAGACAGCTCTTCCTCAACTCGTAACAGTTCTGGAGCCTTGCGCGACATATGTAACAAACTAGTAAAGGCCTGCCATCTGTAGTGTTGAACTGTAAACAGAGTTATAAGCTTATAAATTACTGGCAGCAAGGTCACTTTGCCTTAAATTTAACGTCAAAAGCTCTCCTACAAGAAAAAACCTATGAGGAAACAGAAGATTTTTTTTTATCGCGGGCTAACTAACAGACGTTTCGCCTGATGGTAAGCAATAGTCGCCACCCATGGACACCCGTAACACCAGAGGCGTCACAAGTGCGTTGCCGGCCATGGGGGATAAGGGAAGGGTTTGATTATGGGCCTCCGGTATCCTCACTCACTCGGTGAAACGCTAGGAGGCCGTGGTATCAGTCTGGTGGAGCCAGCCCATGCATGCCGATGCGTCTAATAATATATAACACACACACCCACACACACGCACTGTTTTTATTAAAAATATGTAGAATGGAATGTGTAAGTTTTGTATAGTATGTAAGATTAGTTAGTTTGTAATCTAATATTTACCACCGCATGGGTTTGGGACTGTTACTCCTTAATACAGGTTCTTCCAAAACCTGCCAAGGAGACAGTGCTCTAACCACTGATTGTATGCTCTGACTAAACATTAAAAAAAACTAATCAAAATCGGGTAACACCTATACATAAGGTCAATTACTTTAATTCAATATTAATTAATTCAAACTAATTTGTGCCCTTGATCAATAAAAGTGGACTGTATTCTTTTTTGTTTTACGAAAGACCATTTAAAAAGCCCCATGATACAAGATTTATACCTAAAGCAGGTTAGGCATAAATCTATCACTGGGCTTTTCCTAAATATACGGAATTAGGAACGTCAAGTCTCAGAACAAAATATTTGCAGGTCATACAAATAATTGGTCCAACCTTTCCAACCAAAATATGTGTTGGAACTCATAGGATACAGCCGATCAGTTGTAAACATAACTAAACAAATTAGTGGAACAAGTACAAGTGATTTTAATTCTGAAATGTATTAAATATTAACCTATTTTTGAATTTCCCACCTTTTTATTACCTTTGATTGCCTTGCGCAAATTTATGAATGATTTAATACTAATTACACTTGAATATAGGCAACAACTATATCCCTAAATTAAAAAAAAATATAATTTCAAATAATTTTCTTAGTCTATAGTCTTAGCTACCTTTTGAGAAAAAAATATAAGCTTTATTTTTAAGGTTCCTTACCTCAAAAGGAAAAATGTAACCGTTATAGGATCACTTTGTTGTCCGTCTGTCTGTCTGTTAAGATTTTTTTTCTCAGGAATGAGTAGAGGTGTCAAGAAATTCATGTCAAATACTCCCCTACTGTACTATTACTGTCCCTTGGAGCTGTGAAATATTCAAACTTTTAAGCCAACACAATTGAAAGATACAGCCATTTAAACTGCAAATTTACCACACTCACATGGGAATCAAAACCTACAGGGTACTTCCAATAAACTCAGAATTTTGAAATTTTATAAAGCAACGTCAAAATAAAATAAAAAAAATAAAGGAAAAATGGTGAAAAGCACAATTTTTTTATTATATCATATGTGAGCCTTAACCCTCTCCTGAGAGTAGACCCGAGCCCAGCAGTGGGACATTATGGGTTGTTGTTGTTTATGTGAGTCTGACTCACACTTGACTGGTTTTTTTTTAAATATTATTTGGTGTTTATACCACAGCTACAATTAAAAAAAAAAAAAAAAAAACTGTGCAATAAGTGTTAATAAACAAATAGATACCAAGTGGAGCATAACTCTGTCTGCAAGAATAGAGACATCTATTCATTTATTAAAGTTTTAGGTTAAAGGATAAGCAAATTAAGATTTTCTTATTTATTAAGTCTGTTGGTGTCTTCTTGGAACTTCTGTATTGCATTTATTGTTATTCTCGTGTTTTAATTATATACTTTTCTATTTTTTAAGTTAAGGTATTCCTTGTCCTCCTAACTATTTGTTTATACATATTTTTTCTATCTGTGGCAACCTGTAATTAAAGTAGCACAAAGGATTGTATATTACTGTTGTGTGCTTTTTAGCTTTTAATGTGTATCTTCATGTTGTTTGTCCAAATAAAATAAAAATATAAATAACACTGAAGACTCGCACACAGTCTCGGGATGGGGAAACATTACGCAGCTATCATAAGATATAAACATTGATATTACAATTACTTACTGGCATCAAAACCAAAGACTCGTACACTTCTTGTAAATGAGTTCCGACAATCGACTTCGATCTATCGTCTTCTAATAAACACACTCTGCACATCAAAAGGTTTTTCATTATTAATTCTACAGATGGTCCGAATTTAATCTTTTAACCTTTAAAATCACTTTCGTGTTTTTTCACAGTTATATATAACATAGGAGCGCCCAACTTTTAGAACTTTATCTACTAAATTACTTCACATCGACAACATGTCAAACATGACATTTCGGGCAATGACATTCTATGTGTGTGTTGTGAATTTCAAGGTGACAGTAGTGATGTGCGTTAGGCATGGCATGTTAATGACGACTAATAAAGTTCTCAAAGATCTCGACTAAGGCGATCAACTCCCATAGTGATTTCACAAATGTGAATTAATTTTGCATTTCGCTTGCATATATACTTACTAATTTTAGATATATGTAGGTATCACAATGTCATGTTCATTTCGCTCTCTTGAACGGTATGTTTCTCCATGCAATTTTCAATTCTTCGATTATCATGCTGTTAGCGTGCCCTTTTCGAGTATGTTTGTAAGCTTATTTCTAATTGTTTTTGTTAGAGAAGTACTTATTGTTTTTTAAGGCATTCTCTATAAATATTATGTATTCTGTGTAACAAAAAAAACTGTAATGGAAAACCGCATAATTGTCGCTTCAAAAGTGTAAAAGTAAATACAGTACCAAAGTAAGTCATTCGAGTGTAGATTTAAATGGGTTGATTTATATGCTTCGTTCTTTGAAACAAAGGAACTTCTTTGAAACAATATATGATACTTATATAATATACAGTACATAAGCCTGAGCCATACTACACAGAAACACATAAATTAAGCCACTTCATTGCGTGGACTGTCGTCAAAGCCACATGAAACTTTAATGTTTACTTTAGGAGTGGACGAGCGCATGAAAAATGGTGCGCTAAGTTCTAATAGCTGAGGTAAAAACTTTGTATTGAAATATGTCTAGTGATGATTAAATTGAATAGATTCAAGGTTGGGCTTTAAAATTTTAAAAAAGTATGTGTAAATATGGTTTATTTTCAAAAATATATTCAAGTTTATACAAAGTTTTAGGTTTTTTCATCTCTTCCTTATTTTCTAGCGATTTTAACAACACATACATAAAAAGCTTTAAAATATCCGTACACTACTCGGTAGGAAATTTAATCAGGAAACCACATATATATGTAAATATTAACAGGTCTTCTAAGAAACTCATAGAGAAATTAAAGATAGAATGTATCGGCGCGTAATCGGAGCTGTCACACTTCAGGGTCATCACCACACACGTGGGAAAACGCATAGAGCTCATTTTGCCAGTGAAGGGGTTAGTTTATTATTTCTATAGTATAAATATTTATTTAATTACCTTTATTGAATATACAAAGCAAAATGGTTTAAAGTCAGCGTTACAAAGTCTTCTTCTTTTGATGATATGGCAATCAGCCGGATCAGCTATTTCTGCCAATGTCAAGTATTTCAAGTCTTCAATTTAAGTCTTCGAGTCTTCAAGTCTTCGTCGTGATGGAATGAATGATAGAATTATAAAAAATGTGGATGACATAAAATGGGGACCGTCTTTCGAAAAAACAAAAAACGATCTCAAGAATGTAACAAAGTCCCTTTGAGACCGAAAGGACCGTCCAAATCGGACGGCTGTCAGTCAGACTTTATGTTTTAAGCGTCTTTACAAAAAGGTCAATGTATCACATTTATTGTCAATGTTTTTGTTCTGGCGCTGGACCTTCTTGATTTTATCTGTTAATGTTCTAACCGAGATTAATCTATTTATTTTTCGTTTGAGAAGTATTGACCGTGGGGTATCAAAAATTGATCGTTCCATTGTTCCAGCTTTGCGAGATATCTCTCGCTAAAAAAAATATAAGATTACGTTAGTGGTAACAAAAACAATAAGTTTTTTATCACTTGTTTGCAATAAAAGGTACCTACATTATTTAATTTATATTACTCACTTCATCATAAGATATAGCAGACTTTTTCAGATAACGTCTTCCCTTTTTGGTTGTGTATTTATCCTGTTCGCAAAAGTCCAAGGAACATATATATATATGGTTGGATGGTAACCAGGTATTTTCCTTCAGTTTTTTGAACAAATTTTATCCATTTTGAGACTGTACAAGCACTTTTAACCCCCGATTCTACTCGATCGCTCTTTCGACCGAAAGAGTATTGGAGCATCGGAGGTCGTGTCCCACGAGTATTCTGATCTCACGGTTTAGAATCCACTTTAGACATACACTTAGAAGTAGGAAGTGGGTTTTCACGTCGTTCCTTCATTAGCCCTAGGGTCCTTTCCGAAAGCTTCGATTGCCAGTCCTTACGCTGCTTTTGACAAATTCTCATAACTTCTTCCCGGAGGATTCGAACCACATTTTCAAGATTCTGTTGATTTCTTTTGTCGTTTCCATTACAATAAATTGTTTTGCCGGATTTGACTGGAATCTTTCAGATCCCATCGCGGCTTTTCAATTTCTTTCATAGACGGTCATACAAATTTATCGCGGCATGTCAAATGAGAGATGTCAAATTCGACTTCTTAGATTGATAACACTTAAAAGGTGTTAGCATTATTAATTTATTATAATATATACCTAAATTTACAGCAAATGAGCACCCTGCTGTAAATCGACCTGTGTTTAATGGACTATGAATGCTCGGGTCCCATGACGTAATTCAATTTCACGTGTAAGGTGATAGAGTTAAAAAAAATATGCCTAAACTTGCCTTTTATTCGAGAGTGAAACTTCTATACATTAATACTGTTAGTTATTCGGTGACAGAGCTTATATTATGGGTACTAAGCAACTGATACCAATACATGTGTAGTATATATACTACTTTTTTGTAAATACAAACTTACTATACGTAGAAAACACCCAAAATCCGAAATAAATATTTGCAAATCATACAGACAGCAGGTCCGTGCTGTGAATTCTAAACGAGAACTCAAATACACCAGTCGCATACGCTACCACCACGACTCCGTGGCAGTTCCTTTTATCAATAGAAAACTACACTAATTGTGCGTATGACAGGCTGTATCTTAACTCGATAAGCTTTTATTTAACGAATACAAATATTTATATTGAGAAAAAGTTATATTTCTTAAGAATTGGATATTGCCTCAAACGGACGTTACACATACATTCCTCATCTTATTGCTATCAAGCATTATCAACAACGGAGTACCTACACTACCACTTTAAGTTACTCCTAGAGCTTGAATAGAATGTATATTAAAGACCGACAGACACACAGATAGGCAAAACTACACAAGTAATTATAAAGTGACAAAGAAAAATTAAGGAGTTTTTGTTAAAATAATCATTAAAAAGCTTTCGATGTGTAGGGTTTGTTTAGGAGAAGTCATTCTACTGGTTTCAATTCTTGGAACTCATTTACAAACAATACGAGTCTTTGGTTTTGATGCCGGTAAGTAATTGTAAATTCAACGGTCATATCTATAGGCTGCTGCGTAGCGTTTCTGTTATTTGTATATATCACACAACATCTACTTCAGACACAAACAACACAACGAAACAAACACCCATTTTGTTCAGAAATTAGTTTAAATGAGTCTAACTAATCCACAGTATATAATGTTAATATTTAATCGTAATACATGGCTCTTTACTGCGTGTCGTACTGTTTCCGTCTGCTTTTATTTTACTTCATAATAAATTGCATTCCGATATTGCTGATGAATTAACTATCAAATATCTAATTAATGTATGTTTAGAGTACTGTTTTTCATACAATACTCTGAAATTACCTATAAACTTTGTTTAAGAATTTGAGTTCTCATTTAACTCACTCTTTTTTTGGATGTTCACAAAGAGGGCTCAAATTTAAAGGTAAATGACTTTAAGTGTCGATGTGACTTAATTTTGATGGGCTTGAGCAAGGACAACAAGGAAGGTCACTGGTGTAAACAATTTCATAACTTATATTTGCGGTTTGAAACTGAAGACGGCAGACCTATACTGGTTTGCTGCATATGTCGCGCAAGGCTCAAGAACTACTACGAGTTGAGGAACAGCTGTCTCCAGAGAGAGAAACTGTTCACGTAAATGTTGAGCTGTAAAGAGGTTGGTTATAGTTTCAAAACCTAAACTTGCTGTTTGTTTACAGTAACACTAGGATGATGTTTCTTAGAGGTGACTGATCTGAACTGAACTGATCATTGGTAATTACATTTTTATTATGTCATCATCTTCCTAGCCTTTATTATTTCCAAGATTATGTTGAAGTTTGCTCGTAGTTCATTTAGTATTTATGTTTAATGTGCTATGGTTCTCAAAATATGTTCCTGCAATATAACGATATCTAGTACGTAATTATATATATCTAGTTATTTTAATTATATATAAGTAGCTTTGCCGGCGAACTTCGTATCGCTCTTAAATTTGCTGGAAGGATCTTGCTTTCTTGAAATAACAAAATACACTTTTAATTACCGATACTTTTATTTTTCATTTTCACAATCACATTTCTTTAGCATTGTCCATTTTTCTAATCGCCATAGACCATACATATTTCTCCCTAGAGATTAACAATAATGTTACCATAGATAATTAAAATTATTCTTGTTTGTCGCATTTCTTAACAATCGCCTTATTTATTTTTGTGAATATTTTCCTGATTAACGAAAAAAATTTTTGGTAACCTGAAAACCATTGTGAAATAACGCTTGCGTTGATTTTCACTGAGTGAGTGAGGATACTAGAGCCCCTTACCCTAGCCCCTCCTTTCATCCCCGAAAGGCCAGCAACGTACTTGTGACGCCTCTGGTGTTGTGCATGTTCACGGGCGGCGGTGAACACTTACCATCAGGCGATATGTCTGCTTGTTTGCCCCTATTCAATAAAAAAAGCAAATATCAACTTACCGCAGCGCTACAATGTATAGAACTAAGCGGACTAAGAGAACATAACGCCTATTATTTTTCTTCATCTATATCAATTTTCTCTAGACAATAACTTTGGAAAGAAATTATTATTCAATTTAGCGCAGTCGATCGAAAGTTTTGGGCGTAGATACATTTTTGTGATTAATTTGTATTTATATAGTGTTAGCTTAAGAGTTTAAGCTACTATTACTATTTTAAACTTTAAACACGTGGGAGAGCCACGCTTCGGAATGAATGGGCCGGCTCGACCGGAGTGATACCACGGCCTCACAGAAAACCGGTGTGAAACAGCGCTTACGCTGTGTTTCATCGAGTGAGTGAGGATACCGGAGGCCCATACCCCAATCCAACGCCCCCTATCCCCCTCACCATCCCCTTTCCCCCAAGGCCGCCATAGTGTGGGTCACCATACTGCATTGTTCTTTTTCGCATTGAGGATGGTGACCACCACTCTTGGATTCTGCTCATGCTTTCCATCAGGCAGGGCAGAGTCATTTTGGCAGCTTGAATATATAAAAAAAAAAAAAACTAGTTCTGATAAGGTGTCAGGCTCTATAAGACAGTATTATGTTAATAATTTGCTGGAGTTTCCGATCTAAAAACATCACTGTCCTGTCGCGCAGATAAGCTTCTATGAAGACACGCGGGTAATGCGACAACCCTTGATTTTCAAAGGCCGCCCTAACCGCGCGCCAGGGAAAGGTGCGGAAAGCGTCGAAGATATCAAGGCTGACAAGACTGCCGACCCTGACGGGATCGTAGCGCCCACTGTCTAGCGTCCCCGTGAAAATACAAATTGGCAGCCCGATAGATCAAGCTTCACTCAGATATAAAGGATGTATCTCTTTACTTGAAATTATGTAGCGTGTGAAAATAAAATGAGGCAAAGGAAGGCTAGATATACAAATAAGAGTCAAACATTTACTGAAATATCTGCGGAAGCTGGAGAGGTGAAAAAATGTCTATTCAATACGTTAAGGCCATTCAGACATACAGACATAAGGCGTCTTGTGACGTCCCAACACACAACTGGAGCGATTTCTTAGCACTTTAAAGTTAGATCAGCTTTCATCTTTATTGATTTTATTTATTCTATCAATAAAATTTATGCCTTTTAACAATAGATCGAGTGGTGGCTCATGTCGTTTTGTTGTTTATATGATATTGATATGATTTTTCACCGTGTATACGCATATGTTTTGAGAAATTACTCTGTTGTGAGAATTGATATTTACATATATCACAATAATATGATTTTTCAACGGTGTGTGTACGTGTATGTTTTGTAAAATTACTCCTTTGTGCAAATTGTTTTTTACATATATCACAGTGATATGGTTTCTCACCGGTGTGTGTGCGCCTATGTATTGTAAAATAACTCTTTTGTGAGAATTGCTTCTTACATATTTTACAATAAAATGGTTTCTCACCGGTGTGTGTACGCATATGTTTTGTAAAATTACTCCTTTGTGCAAATTGTTTTTTACATATATCACAATGATATGGTTTCTCACCGGTGTGTGTGCGCCTATGTATTGTAAAATGATTCTTTTGTGAGAATTGTTTCTTACATATGTTACAATGATATGGTTTCTCACCGGTGTGTGTACGCATATGTATTGTTAAATGATAATTATGTGAGAATCGTTTCTTACATATTTCACAATGATGTGGTTTCTCACCGGTGTGTTTACGCATAGTATGTATTTTTAAAAGATTGTTGTTTGAGAACTCTTTCTTACATATATCACAATGATATGGCTTTTCACCCGTGTGTGTACGCATATGTTTTGTTAATGTTTCGTTTTGTGAGAATTGTTTCTTACATTTATCACAATGATATGGTTTTTCCCCGGTGTGTGTACGCATGTGTGTTGTAAGATTACCCTTATGTAAAAATTGTTTCTGACATATATCACAATGGTATGGTTTTTCACCAGTGTGTGTGCGCCCATGTGCTGTTAAATATTTCTTTCGTGAGAATTGTTTCTTACATATATCGCAATGGTACGGCTTTTTACCAGTTTGTGTTCGCATATGGGTTTTTAAATGATCCCTTGTATGATTTGTAGTGTTCATACGTGAAAGATCCTTTTTCCACACATCAGAACACAGACGAACGTGTCCCTCTAACTCACACTTAGAACTGTAACATTGCTGACACGTGTCGCACGTATATTGTACACTTGCAGGTCTTTCTTTATTTTCATCTGTTATATTTGTAGCAGTGACTTTAGGGAGTTTTTTGAACGTGTCCTGGATAAATTCATGTTCATTCAGGTTACTGGAGGTTATATCTTCAGAACTCCTTTGCGCGTCCATACTCTGTCTTGGTTGTTCCTTCGGTGTTGAGTCACCTAGTTAATAAAAAAATACATTAATGTATCCCACAAGAATAAAATACAAGGAAGATGAAAACGCTTTAAAAAAGCTTTTTGAGGAATTAGAAAGGAGAATGACAGATGCTGTACCGCTAGTAACATGTGATGGCTGGTGATAAGATTAATACAGTTTATAAAGTGAATCATTCTGAATATATATATGTAATTATTACATTTTTTAAAGTACGCAAAGATTAAATAAGTTCTTCTGAAAAAATGTTGTAAAAGCTATAAGTAAACGTTTAAGTTTACGTCAGAAAAACGTATTCCCTATTTTCTAAGCTTGCCATGCATAAAATATAAATAACATGAAATCGATAATCCTATTTAACTCGGTAATCATTGATTACTACTGTTGTTACTGTTATGAAGTAAAAACAATCAAACAATAATATTAACTGTACAGATTAGACGCTCTTTTTGCCAATCTGAACAGTTAATATTATTATAAAATAGTAAACGAAAAAATATTATAAAACAAATAATTTTAGATAGGGGACTAACAAGTTTTGTACAAAACAGCAAGATTAATCGATTCCAATAAGTGACAAAGAAATATAAATGATTTGACTGGGCAACATTTTTTGACGAAAATCCTATCAAGGTACAAATGTCAAATAGCGTCTTAATATTGTTTTGTAGCTTTGTTTTGAAAGATATAATCGAAGATCGAAAAAGCTTAGCATTTTTGGCAATAGACGTACACTAGATATTGTACAATGTAATAATTGATTCGTCTCACCTGATCAATATACAATTGCAATAATTATTATACTACAATTCGACTGTGTAATTATTCTAGAGATATTTACATCTCTAACGCTCTAATGCTAAAATCTTATAAATGACTAAGAATTATTGTAAACCTATATATATAACTAAAATATACTTTGTGAGGAATAAAGTGCAATTGGCATACATTGTCATATAGAAATAATTTCAAATGTAATACCCACCTAATACTAGAACAGCAAAATACAATTTATATACAGCCTAGTGGTCACTGATCCTGACTGCTATGCCAGAAGATGAGGCTTGTGTTATGAACATAATCATTTGATATGTGTCTAGGTGTAATTTATCTATGATGTGTATGTAGTAAGTCATCTGTGAGCATGTTATCAGCAGCATACTATGGGTATTACAGTCCAAACTCAGCCTAGCTTGGGACTAGTGTGAATTAAGTGTGATTATTAACCACCTATAACTGTAGACAATGCAACAAACATACACAAAAAGGTATTTGCTGAAGCAATTTATAATGTGTGTTGTGATGGTATATTATATATGTGTGTGGACCATGTAGTACTATCACAACGAAGCTGATATAATGTGACAGTTATAAAATAAAAAGATTTCAATAACTTCTTTAGATAAACTTGAGACCAGAAATTGATTATCTGTTACTTTGCGTTAATAAAGTCTCAACCAACATCTGCAAAGACATAATAATGACGACTTTATTCAAGACCATATAATCTAATAGGTAATCACAAATGGATTTAAAACTAGGTATAAGAATACAAGCGGTGGTGCCTATTACTCAGAGGAAATGCGATGAAGAGTAAACATGGCTGGGAAAAGGTTACAAGGAACATAACAAGGGAAATTAAAGTATTTTAAGCATTATAGAAAGTGATAGTAAAACAAATTGCAATAAATGTATAATCAAATATATAAATATACAAATATATAAATAAAACTTTAAAAAAATCTACCTAATTGACTAAAATAAAAAATTTGATGGGGCTTTGATATCTCCTAGATAATGCTCTCTTACATATTTTTTTAAGGCAGTAACGGTTTGTTTACTTCAGGATATTTTGTTTTAATAGCGCCTAAAACATAATCATATGAATGCATTATTAAGCTACTGGTGTAATTCCATAGTTGGTTTAAGGGCCATAGGCTGCTGCTCACACGTAATGAGCATTATCTGGTATCTAGGATATTTGTGGATATCCATGAATGAAGGATTATCTTGATGGGCTCTTTTCTTAAATGACATTATTTTGATGTATGTAACATGGATGTTTATACACTTATCTACAGTAAATGAATACTGCAACTAGAAAAATTCATCTTTTGCGTGAATAGTGCAATATAATTGTACACGCACGACGCACGCCTTGGTCGACACGGTGGGGTAATCGCGTATGGCTCTAACCTCCCATATCCTCTGAGTGCACCATACAGTGCCATTGACTGAACAACCCTCCTTTAGAACTGCTTTTTACAATAAAATTACAAAAAAAGAGCATTTGATTATTTTATCACTTAATCTGACTTTCATAGTACAAGCTCTTCTTAGTTTGAAACTAAATAGCGTTAGACAAAAGAATATTAAAATATTTAAACACAAACATTCTCAGTAGTCAGTATACATACATGTTCTGTGTTCGATCTGTTCCTCCTTTACGGTGATTGGAAAATCGTCATCTGAGTCTTCAGATTTGTTGATGTCTGATACATAGTTTTCGTCCAGAACATACTCATTGATATCTGTAAACAAAATGACATGTCGAGAGTGAACGAGATGAGGAGCTCATAAAATCTGAATTTAAGGGCATAGCTACAGATAAACGGCACCTCACCAGACTCAATCTTATGTTTGTGTCACATATAGAGAACAAATACTTATATATAAAATTTTATCTTACCATCAGTTGGTTCATGTTTCACTTCACACTTCAGAGCCTCCACACCAACATTGTCTGCATCCATCCCCAGTGCGTAACCCACGCTCAAGTGTATGACATTGTGCATGGTGAGGCTCTTCTTATTGTTTATTGCTTGTAGTTGCAATTGTTCGGACTGTTGGCAAGTTTAATTATTTACATGTAACTTTTATAGGAGGATATAAGAAGGAATTTCTTGATTTATTAAAGTGTGGCAGACAGTTATGTACCCCCACAAATATGAGCCCCATATATATCCCGTCAAGGATAAAGGATCAGATTAGAATAAAATCATCAGAAAATCTCGAGTGCATCAGATAAAGGTGAGGTGAGTATTTAACTCACACACTAACATGCTGAAAAGTGTATTTTCCTCATATCTAAAGGGGAGGCCTACAAAGTTGTAAAAAATACCTCATCTCTACATTCTCGAGCAAGGCTGACTTTTGTGACAAGATATTATTATTATATGTATTTGGAAATGTAAAATATTAACAAATTTATTTATATTTAATCCAGTTGTGCTATGTACAAGATAACAATCTATTGCAGAATCAGCTTTTAAGCACCATAACAAATAAAACATAAATACTCACTGAACTACTTGTGACTTCAAAATAATCTTTGCAATAATAAAGGCTAGGAAGATGATGACTTATTACCACTGTAACTACCAATGATCAAGTCAATCAACCACATATCAATACAATATTATAGTAATCATATCATTCAAACCTTCTAGGAAACATCATCCTAGTGTTTCTGTAAACAAACAACAGTATCGACTGCTTGGTGGTTTAAGTGGTCAGTTCAAATCCTACATGGGACCAAATTTTGTGTGATCCATAAATTGTTGTAATAAGACTAGGTGTACTTTGTGTCCGAACAACACAGAATGTATATTCCTAATGCAGGAGTTGTCTTTTTAAAAAGAGAAAATAAATAAAAAGACTATAAAGTTTTGAAACTGTAACCAACCTCATTACAGCTCAGCATTTGTGTCAACAACTTCTCACTCTGGAGACAGCTCTTTCTCAACTCATAGCAGTTCTTGAGCCTTGCCCGACATATGTAGCAAACCAATACAGGTCTGTCATCTTCAGTTTCAAACTGAAAATAAAAGCGTTGAAATTGTTCAAAACCAGTGCCTTCCTTGCTCAAACCAATTTAAATTAAGTCACATCTACACTTACAGTCAATTAATTTTTAATTCAAACCCACTTAGTGAACATCCAGAGAATACTCAGAGTTAAATTACAAGTTACATTCTTAAAATAAGTTTATATATAGTTTCAGAGTATTGTTAGAACTATACCTACTCTAAACATATACTTAGCACATATTTGTGAGTTTATTATTCAGAAATATCAAAATGGAATTTAAAAAATAAAACAAAAAGCAGTACAGAGCCATGGGTTAGGACTGAATATAACACTAAACATGTGGAGTTAAACTCACTCAAACAGAAAAGTTTCTCAAAAAGCATTAATTTGGAAATAACTTGTCTGTATTCGTGTTGTTTAGACAGGGCATAACAAACATGAGAAACTTGCGTAATATATACAAGTAACAGAAACACTAAGAAGTAACCTGGAGGTATGATCGTTTAATTTACAATTACTTACCGGCATCAAAACCAAGGACTCGTACATTTCTTGTAAATGAGTTCCGACAGTAGAAACCATTCGAAT
Source organism: Hyphantria cunea (assembly GCA_003709505.1). Classification (NCBI taxonomy): domain Eukaryota; kingdom Metazoa; phylum Arthropoda; class Insecta; order Lepidoptera; family Erebidae; genus Hyphantria; species Hyphantria cunea. The sequence continues at coordinate 356,667 of PKRV01002134.1, forward strand.
GTCTTCTCCTAAACAAATCCTACACATCGAAAGCTTTTCCATGATTAATTTAATAACAAATCCACTCTTTATTTTGTAACTCTACAATCACTTTTGTGTTGTTTCACCATATAAGCAGCTGTATCTATTATACATTCTATTCAGTATTTATTATACATTCCATTCAAGTTCTGTTTCACGTTTGCATTGTTTTATTTAGTGTTAAGATAATATTATTAATCCATACAACTAATCTAGATCTAACTGAAGTATTTGACAGTTCTGACAGATGGAACTGAACAATAATGATGTGGAGTCTATCGAAATCACTTTGTACTATTTCTGATTCCTATGAGATATCATTCTTTTTATTATATTATTTATAAAATAGCATTTCGGATTAATATATAGCCAGTCACACAAATAGTGCAGCTTCTATTGGTAAAAGAATTTTCAAAGTCTGACTTAATATTCTTTACCAATGGAAATGTAAGAATCGGTCAAAGGTAGTCCCTCAATCGTGACTGCGATGAAATCGATATCTGGTATTACTAGCTAAAAAAAATTAAATGGACAACTAATTAATAAAACCAAATATTTGTAAAATCAATATTTATTACTTTTTATAATTTAATTATTCTAGTTTCTGTTTTGCTGCTACTTGCTCTTAGAGATTCATGCCCTCGTTGTAATTTTAACTGTATTTTTTGCAATGCCCATAGCACAAGCCACACACATTTGGTAGAATTTTGTAAAAGATTTAAATTGTCCGTCACGACAGTGTCTGAAGCATTTTTAGGGCACGGTTGATATTGTGAGCTAACTTTTGCCCGTGGCTTCGCTCGCGTTTGATTTGATTTTGAGTTAATGAATAAATGTCAAACACAGATAATAAAAAAAAAACTCTAAATTTCTAACCTAGGTGTCGAAACCGCTAAGCTATTAGGCTTACTCGTGAGCAAGTTATGTAGAACTGGCACAGAGAGAAGCTGCTTTCTCTTAAATTTGTCCCAGTGAATATGAGTGTTTATTCTTGAGACTTGCTTAGTGTCATCGCTAAGCAGATTTTGAGGGTAAACTGCAACTGTTTGGAATCAAAGGAATTCGTGGTATACATATAGTTTCTCCTTGTTAAAATTGTGGCTTCAGATATATTTCTGTATAAAGCTTTGATTATTAGCTAGGATTATTTTAATATTTAAGGGTTTTATAATTTCACAACAACGTCACTTGTACAACGATGAATAAAGAATAAAAAAACGAAATTCTATGATACGACAGATCCGGTGGTTTTAGAACAATCAGGAATTCTACAGTGCAATTCGTCGCGTCACCTATGTTGACCACCGTGTCTATAGAAATGTATACCATTTCTTTTCCTCGAAATTTTTTTTTGTATACCATTAATGGCTGCCGCTTGATCGATTTTCGAAGTAACTATGGCATACACACGAAACAATTTCATACGCTTTTCATGAAGAGTTGAGAAATATCTGAATTATTTTTGATATTAAATACTCTGGTTCTATGCATGAATTGCTTGGAACAGTTATCTTTCCATCAAGCTTCAATTAATCACTATTGCCGATTTCAACGCAGCGCACTTGTGACGCCTCCGAGTGTCCATGGGCGGCGGTAATCGCTTACCATCAGACGATACATCTGCTCGTTCGCCCCCAAAGACATCAAAGGCGTTCATTTTTACATTTTGGGTTAGTCGAACCTCGTCGTCAATGATATGTAGGTATATATTTGCGGGGCGCAATGAAACGACGTGTCCTCGAGAGTACTAGTTTATTACTTAATACCGTTGCGCGGTCGCCGGTCGGACGAGGCGCGCGCATTTGAGTACACAGACACGGCGCATGATTACAATATGCATGCAATACGCAATAGTGGTCGTGTAAACATAGTAATACGTAATTATCACCGACTAATGCTGTTAAATTTGAAATGTATTTACATTGTACTAAGCAAACCATCGTCATTTGTATGCGTGGCAATACTAAGTAAAACTACATTAAATGAAATTGTTTAAGTCACCTGCTAGTTACCCAGCGAGCCCCGTTCAGAAAAAAAATTAAAGTAATTTTGCTTGATGTATTTATATATTTTGACCGGATATTTTCCCGTGCGGACCAGGCGAGATATTCCTTTTGGTGCCTCTTACCCTGGACATTCAACATGTGAAGAGCTTTTGGATGCTTCGACTTTTGTTCCGACTGTAGTGATCTTGAAAACGTTGCCGGCAGCGGCCTTGGTAGCTATTGTGCCGACCTAAGTCCAACACTCGCAGGTGTCGAAGTGAGTGATATTGTTTTGGATTATTACATTTATATTTCTATCTGTTATATAGCCTGGAGGCTGGAGGCCTGTAACACAGGGGTGACCCTAGTATAGACTCCAGTCTCTCACAAGGGGACGTGTTTTTGTGATGTACTGTATATATTGTATCTGCTTTCCTTTGTGATGAGAGAAATAAATGCATTATAATAATATATTTTGCAATTTAATACAATTTAGAATAAATTCTTTTATGTATACACTTTTCAACACCTACCCACACAAAATAAATCAAAAAAGTATGTGTGAAATCGATCTTCGTGAAAACACATCCAAACCTGATCGCCAAAGCATATTTATGCTTAATATCCAAGAAATACTATATACCAAATTATTAAGTTTTTAGAAGGTACTCCACGAACAATTTTACACCAAAATAATTTTTACTCAATGTTCATAAGAGTGTATAATATATATGTATGTATTTATATTAAGCATAAGTGCCTGATTGCCTGAAAGAATTGCCGATGTGTCGTTTTAAGAATTGTCTCATGATATGGCTCCTGGCTCATGAAAGTCATATTATTTATTTATTTCTGAATTGAAAATGAGACTAAGATTTTATTTATTCACTATTAATTATATTTTGAATATTTTGCGATGTACTAGTAATAGGGAATAAGCATGTTTTGTTTTAATTTTTTATCTGATCATTTACGTCTCTATAATATAAAAAAATATATAAATAGGCTTGAAAATAGTCTAACTATTTTCCAAAGTGAAAATTATAAGACTGGAATGCGGTTAATTTTTCTCATTAACACTGCTAACACAGTTTGAATTTCGACGCCGATAATTGAAGTAACCATTGTGTCACGTTTCGTTTAGAGCAATAGTGATGTGTTTTGGAAGTTTGAATTTCCCTCCCTTAATTTTCACTTTTACATTTCATATTTTCTGTTAATAAATAGTAATTAAATAAAAAAATTGTTTTTATGTATATCGTAAGGGCAATAAAGAATGTTGAAAAAAATATTTGAAACAAATAAAATTTTTACGCATTTCTCCTATCGGGTGACTTCTTTTTTGACTAATTTAAATATTTTGTCAATAATTTAAATTACGGACAGAATTATAAAGTTGATATAATTATTAGCATACGATAGATTGTTTAAAATATTAAATAAAAGACATTCTCACATGCCTAAATAGACGGCCTCTAAAGTTCACATTTTGAAAATACGTGTAAATAAATCATTTCATTTCACTAGCGTGTGTACGCATGTGTCTTGTTAAATTTTCCTTTTTGGAGAATTCTTTCTTACATACACTACAATTATATGGTTTCTCACCAGTGTGTGTACGCATATGTGATGTAAAGTGACTCCTTTGTGTGAATTGATTCTTACATATGTCACAACCATAAGGTTTCTCACCGGTGTGTGTACGCATATGTTTTGTAAAATGACTTTTTTGGGCGAATCGTTTCTTACATATTTCACATTGATATGGTTTTTCACCGGTGTGTGTACGCATATGTGTTTTAAAATTATTCTTGTGTGAGAATTGTTTCTTACATATATCACAATGATATAGTTTTTCCCCAGTGTGTATACGCATATGTGCTGTAAAATGAGACTTATGTGAGAATTGTTTCTCACACACATTGCACTGATGTAGTTTTTCCCCAGTGCGTTTCTGCATATGGGAGAAACGTTTGTTAGTCACATTAAACTGATGTGGTTTCTGAACGGCGTGTGTATGAGCATTTGTAATATTCATACGTGAGAGATCTTTCTTCCAAACATCAGAACACAAACGAACATGTCCCCCTAACTCACACTTAGAACTGTAAATTTGCTGACAGGTGTAGCACCAATATTGAACGCTTGCAGTTATTTCTTTATTGTCATCTGTTATGTCTTCAGTAGTGACTTCATAAAGTTTTTTGAATGTATCCTGGACGAGCCCGTGTTCATTCTGGTTGCTAGAGGTTAAATATTCAGAATGTCTCTGCACGCTTTGTGGAAGTTCTTTGGGTATGGAGACACCTAAACAATAAAAATATCAATTACAATCTGGTCAGCGAGGTATATTAGGGTAAAACCTGCTTTCTAAAAAGACTGCTGTGTTTAGCAGTGACCTCTTAATCTATGAGTGCCATCGCGTTGCCCAGAACGCCTCCACGCTACTCAGAGCGCAGCCGAGCAATAAATAAATAAATATGTTCAGACATTTTAACACACAACGCCATCTAGTCCCAAACTAAGCAAAGCTTGTACTACGGGTACTAGACAACTGATATTAATACTTATATACTCTTTTTTGTAAATACATAAATAATATACATACAAAACACTTAAACACCGAAACAAATATTTGCAAATTATACAAACATTTGGTCCGACTCAGGAACCGAACCCGAGACATCTAGCACAGCAGTCGCATTCGCTACCACTGCGCCAAAAAGGCAGTCAGTCAGTGATTCTACACTAGTCTCTTGAGGATGCTCGTCGAGGGATATCTTGACATCGTATGTATTTTTGGAAATATAAGTTTCAAGCTCAAGATTTAGAGGCGTATTTAAGATAGCTAACTAGGATATGGATATCATGTGCTTTGTTTACCGCAGAGGAAGAAAAATATGAACAGTAAATATAACATATAAGTTTCATATATATATTCGTAATCACCGTTAAAAACATTTATTTTGATGACACAGTCGATGTATTTTGAAAACATTATTTTTAGATTAATTTTTGGCTCCAAAAAATGCTTAATTTTGTTTTTTTCTTTGATATATACCGTGGGAGAGCCACGCTTCGGCATGAATGGGCCGGCTCGACCGGAGTGATACCACGGCCTCACAGAAAACCGGTGTGAAACAGCGCTTACGCTGTGTTTCATCGAGTGAGTGAGGATACCGGAGGCCCATACCCCAAACCAACGCCCCCTATCCCCCTCACCATCCCCTTTCCCCCCAGGCCGCCATAGTGTGTCACCATGCTGCATTGTTCTTTTTCGCATTGAGGATGGTGACCACCACTCTTGGATTCTGCTCATGCTTTCCATCAGGCAGGGCAGAATCATTTTGGCAGCTTAAACATAAAAAAATAAAAAATTGATGTGCCTAGCCAAGATACAGGCCGCAATAGCTCACACGACGAATCTCTTGATAGGATTCTCAACAGACTAGAAGCGATCGCAGCTAGGTTATCTATATAAAAAAATGTTTAGAGGCCATATAGATGAGATTTCTGAGATATATTCAGTATCGATCACACTGCTACTTACAAGACTATTACAGCAGGTGTAAAAAAATCACCTTCCTCCATTCGAGAAAAGAAGATACGTTGCGTACCTACTGTCTACAATCGCGAAAGGGTTAATGAATGATGGTGAACTGGTAAGTAAAATAGGCTTGCGCGTCCCACCTTCGTTCCTACTTTAATCACACTTGCTACATACACGTATAGCAAGTACGACCTACAGGCAAAAATCAGTTATTGTTCGAGCGAGTCGTATGTTGAATGCGGCATGCCGGAATGTTGATATGGACTAATTTGTGCATGGAAACAATCAGCTCAGGAAAACTGACTGATTCTTTTTCGTTTCTTGCAACCAGGAGTGATGATATTTATTTATTGATTATGTCTAATTTTTTTATATGATATAGGTGGCAAACGAGCAGACTTATCGCCTGATGGTAAGCGATTACTGCCGCCCATGGACACTCGGAACACCAGAGGCGTCACAAGTGCGTTGCCGGTCTTTTAACAAGGAGTGCGCTCTTTTTTTGAAGGTTTGAAGGTCGTATTGTTTATGTAATACCGCAGGCGACAGTTCATTCCACAGTTTTGTTGTGCGAGGCAGAAAGTTCCTTGAAAAGCGCACAGTTGTGGACTGCCAACCTTACAGGTGATGGGGATGAAATTTCTGTCGCGAAGGACGAAAGCAGAAAGAGGCGGCTGGAATCAGCCCGAACAATTTTCTTGGAGCACTCCCTATGGTAAATACGGTAGAAGATGCACATTAAATACAAGAGTTATTGTTTAAGTTATTTGTGTCTATTTTGCTGGTGTAGTGTTTTTATGTGAATGTGCATTTCTATTTATTTCCACTTGTGCTGCTATCTACGTAAGCTTCTAAAAGGCCTTCTTGTTTCATATAAAGTTTGTATAATGGAACAATATAGTTGTAAGTTTTCCTATAATTGTAAAGTAAAATCATTAAAAAATGACAGTCCGTCACGTCCCACAAACCAGAAACGTTTATTTAGCCACACCTTTGGCCGTACTGACTGCTGTTAGTGAGCTGGGCTCTGGCATGGGTTTCGCTGGACTTAATTACTAGTGGAACAAATGATGCAGAGAATTGTTGGAGCATTGGCTGCACCTTTGAAGCCAAGTCTCAAAATTTTTCGTCAATCACACGGACACTCTCATACAAACACACATATATAAACATGCATACTGGACTCTTTCCTGTTGTATTTTACTGCCTTTATTCCTGTAAAATTCTATGTATTCAGGGTGGGGCTTGGAGCTCTGTAACACAGGGTTCAACTTAGTATAGACTCCAGTCTCTCACAAAGAGATGTTTTATAATACATTGCATGTACCTTTCTTTGTGATGAGAGAAATGAATAATGCATTATTATTGTAGAATTAAATTAAATTGTTTTGTTTATGCAATAGGGGGAAAACGAGCAGAAGTATTGCCTGATGGGAAGCAATTACCGCCGTCCTAGGACACCCGCAACACCAATGGCGTCACAAATGCGTTGCCTTTGAGGGAAGGACGGGGTGGAGAACTGGGCGGGGAGGGATTAGGTCCTCAGTCACTCGGTTAAACACAGCGCGAGCGCTGTTTCACACCGGTTTTCTGTGAGGTCGTGGCATCACTCCGGTCGAGCCGGCCCATTCGTGCCGGAACGTTGCTCTCCCACAGTAGATTATTACTAATACGGTATGGTATCACAGTATATAATAGTACCTATTCTAGTTTTTTATTTTTACACCTGACCTGTTTCGCTGTATGTCATAAACTAATGGCCATATAAAATAAAATGTTCACATTCAAAATCCAACACCTGCGGATACATAAGAAATATCAGTGTGTAAGAAATTTTCCCCGAAAATAGGGAAATTGTATTTTTCATCTACTCTTTATAACTAAAATTAGAAACTTGTAAAGTTGCACCGTGGGAGAGCCACGCTTCGGCATGCATGGGCCGGCTCGACCGGAGTGAAACAGCGCATGTGATGTGTTTCACTGAGTGAGTGAGTATACCGGAGGCCCTTAATCCAACATTTCCCCTAATCCCCCTTCCCAACCCCCATGGGCGGCAACGCACTTGTGACGCCCCTAGTGTTGCAGGTGCCCATGGGCGACGGTAATCGTTTGCCATCAGGCGATACGTCTGCTCGTTTGCCCCTATATGAAATTACCAATTACAAATCTCTACATATTTTATTATTTTAATAATGAAATCGATTAAATCAGTAATCCTCTTTATATACATACCGAAGCATGGCTCTCCCACGGTATTTACAAACTAATTTTTATATAACTTTATAAATAACTGTTAATTATTACCTTCAGAATCACATGGTTCAACTTTCACATCACACAACACGACCAGAGTCTCTACACCAACACTGTCTGCATCTATCTCCAGTACATGTGACACGGCCTCCTCATTCTTTCTGACTGAGTCTGCGAATTGTGCGTCATCAGACACACTGTTTTCCTCTAAGACATCCTCACTGACATCTGTAAACAACAACAAGTCCGACATGCAAATCAGTATAGAGACTAGGGCTCCAACTAGCCGTGACTAATGGAACCAAGACTGATGGCTTAACATGCTCTCTAAGGCAAGGAGGGGTCTCTCGAGGGATATGTTAGAAGCCTGCAATGTATTAACTGGTTACCACTAAGCCTTGAGCCCTTCTTTCTTTTATTATTAACACACTTAGAGGTTTAAACAATATTTAGGGTCGCTAAATTATTTTTATACTGCTTTGGTTTCTTAAAATTAAATCATACTAATAATTATAAATGTGAAAGTTTGTGAGGATGTTTGTTACTCTTTCACGCAAAAACTTCTGAACGGATTTGGATGAAACTTTACAGTAATATAGTTAAATAAATACGTATGTGTTTTATTATGTGTTTATGTATGTACCTAACTGTTTTAACGGCTTTACTCGCATGATATATGTACTTTTCGGCGAACATTCTTTTAATTTATTAAATCCTACTAATATTATAAACGCGAAAGTTTGTAAGTATGTATTGATGTTTGTTACTCTTTCACGTAAAAACTACAGAATAGATTTTAATGAAACTTTACAATAATATAGTTTATACATCAGAATAACAAATAGGCTACTATTTGTCGCGATAAGTGACATATACGCGGGCGGAGCCGCGGGCTTAAACTAGTGAACAATATTACCTTCATGATCAATTGGTTCAATTTTCACTTCGAACTCCAGAGGCTTCACACCAACATTGTCTACATCCATTCCCAGTACATCTCCTACGCTAAAGTGTATGGCATTGTGCATAGTGAGTCTGTCCTTATTGTTTATTGCTTGTGGTGGCACTTGTTCGGGCTGTTGACAAGTTCAATTAACAATCAATATCTTATCACAGTATGAACAAATTTGTTTATAATAAGAAACATAATAGTGAGCTAATCTTATGAGACAGACATACACTATCCAGGACTTTTGTTTGATCTTTTATACCTCAACAATTCTTTCTTGCATTGTGTATGTCACACTTTAAATGTTTTGCGGCCCACAAATTGTTCAAAAATAATTATCTCCTAGTTTCGCAACTATTTTTATGGATCCTGTGGTCCTTCTGGTCATAGCATTATAATAAAACTATAGCTTTCCTCAATAACTGAGCTATCTACACATAAATAATTTAGCATACTGTACCCGTACTTCCTGAGACTAGTGCAATCAATGAAACAAAATCTTTAGCTTTAGAATTCTAGAATTGAAGTATTTAGAAATGTTTAAGTATGTTTGTCAGCAATATGGTTTCTAAGTGTATATTTCTGTACCTGTACCTTTCAGGCTCTGCCTAATTCGGGATCAAACACCCTGGTATATGATCTATCAAGATATTATTAGTATGTATGTGTATAAATAGGATCCAGTTCTTACTTCCTATAACACTCTAACAAATACTCATTGAACTACTAGTGACTTCACTTCAAATAATCTTGGCAATAAAGCTAGGAAGATGTTGACTTACTAACACTGTAATTATCAATGATCAATAACTATGTCATTCAAAGCATCTAGGAAACATCATTCTTGTGTTTCTTCAACTATAACCAACCTCATCACAGCTCAGCATTTGTGTCAACAGCTCCTCACTCCGGAGACAACTCTTCCTCAACTCGTAGCAGTTCTTGAGCCTCGCGCGACATATGTAGCAAACCAGTATAGGCCTGCGGTCTTCAGTTTCAAACTGCAAATAAAAGTTTTAAAATGGTTTACCACCAGTGCCTTCCTTGCTCAAGTCAATCCAAATCAAGTCACATCTACACTTACAGGCAATTACTTTTCAATTCGAACCTATTTAGTGAACACCCACAGAAGACACTAGATATTCTAAACATCTATATAAAACATATTTATACTTTCGATTGTCGGCATTTGATAGAACTTGTTGCATCATACTTGTTACATGTATACCGGTTTCGCCTTAAGCCATCATGAAACTTTAAACCTTTCATGTCATTAGGCAAAACCTCAGGTGAAAGATATATAAATTAAATAGAGGGATGAGTGAAAGTTAGTTTAGTCCTAGAATATATATTTCTTAAGTTTATTGAACAGAAATATTAGAATGCAATTGCTCATCACATAAAATACAAGCATACAGAAATAGCGACACATGCAGTAGAGACACGGGTTAGGACTGAATATTAACACTATTTGTTGTGGATTAGTTACACTCACTCAAACATATAGGTTTCTTAGCAAACATCAACTTGGGTTTATCTGATTGTGTTTTTTGTGCAAGACATAAAGTATATGGCGGACGTATGGCCATAACCGTCTCCTGAGAGGACACCGGAGCTCAGTAGTGGGACATTATGGGTTGCTGATAATGAGGTATATTAAAAACTGACATGATATAAACAAATAACAGAAACACTACAGAGCAAGCAGATGATATGGTTGTTTAATTTAACAATTACTTACCGGCAACGAAACCAAAGACTCGTATATTTCTTGTAAACGAGTTCCGACAATGGAAACCCGTCGTACGTCTTTTCTTAAACAAACTCTACACATCGAAAGCTTTTCCATGATTAATTACATTAACAATTCCACTCTTTTTTTTGTAGCTTTATAATCACTTTTGTGTTTTTCACCGTCATGCGTCGTAATCGTGTCTTTATTAAGTATTTTATTCAAGTTCTGGCAATAACTTTACGTTTACTTCGTTTTGTTCATTGCTAATAGTCCATCCAACTGAATTATCCTAAAGCGTTTGAGATTGAAATTGAGAGTTCCAATAGATTGACTTGGAATGATTTTGGAGGAGTATAGGAGGATTATAGACGATAACGAAATCGTTTTGAACTATTTCCGATTCTTATGAGGAATCGATTTATTTCTTTGTATATATTCACCGTCGATGCGTCTGTTTATCTGTATAAACATTTCATTCAACTTTTAAGAATAATTTTACTTGCACTTGATTGCATGTATTTATTTATTGATACAAATACAAAGTTAATGGTCCACGTCCATTTAACTATAAGTAGCGTTTGGCGTTTGACAGTTCTGTCAGATTGAAATTGATTGAATTGAAGAATAAGGATGGCCATAGGAAATTGCTTTGCACAATATCCGATTTCAAAGAGAAATCGATTAATTTATTTATAAATTTTTTGACAAAAAATGGCTATTCGCGATAGCATAAAACCTATCACACTAATAAATAGTATAGCTTTCTGTAGGTAAAACAATTTTTAAAGTCTGTTCATGGATATACATAGGTAAAATAATTATCTAAGTTGGGCTGAAAATTCTATTATACATGGAAACCTTATAAATTAAAATGAATCACAAAAATGTATCCTCTCCAGCAGGGAATCACGCTCGCGCGTTGTCCACACACCAGTTCGATGATTTTCAATGATTTTCTAAGAAGACCTATTAATATTTATATATATTTTGATTCCTGATTAAATTTCCTACAGATAAGTGTACAAATATTTTAAATCTATTTATGAATCTATTATTGAAATCGCTAGAAAATAAGGATAAAAAGACCAACTCTGCATACACTTGAATATATTTTTGAAAATAAAGGATTCTTATACATACTTTTTGTTTAATTCTAAATTTAAACCTTAAATTTATCCAGTTTAATCATAACTAGATATATTTCAGTACAACGTTTTTACCACGGCTATTAAAACTTAGTAAACATTATATTTCCTAAAGTAAACATTAAAATTGCAAGAGGCTTTGACAACAGATGACGTAATGAAGTGGCTTAATTTATGTGTTTCTGTGTAGTATGGCTCATGAACTGTATATTAAATAAGTATCAAATGTATAAGTTCCTTTGTTTCAAACTCTTTCACTTTAATCGACACTCAAATGACTAACTTTGGTATTGTATTTACTATTTACACTTTGATTACGCGGTTTTCCATTACTGTTTCTTTTTGTTACATATAGTACACAATATGTACAGAATACCTCAAAAACAATAAGTACTTCCCTAATAAAAACAATTTGAAATAAGGTTACAAACATACTCAACAAGAGAACGACAAGCGATGAATTTAAAATTGGCAGGGAAACTACGTTCAAGAGGGCGAAACGGATATATTTTTTTCTTTTTTTTTTTTTTTATATTTAAGCTGCCAAAATGACTCTGCCCTGCCTGATGGAAAGCATGAGCAGAATCCAAGAGTGGTGGTCACCATCCTCAATGCGAAAAAGAACAATGCAGCATGGTGACCCACACTATGGCGGCCTTGGGGAAGGGGGATGGTGAGGGGGATAGGGTGCGTTGGATTGGGGTATGGGCCTCCGGTATCCTCACTCACTCGATGAAACACAGCGTAAGCGCTGTTTCACACCGGTTTTCTGTGAGGCCGTGGTATCACTCCGGTCGAGCCAGCCCATTCATGCCGAAGGGTGGCTCTCCCACGGTAAAAATATAACATTTACGTTTACTTTTCAATTAATTTTACATTTATAACACAGAAAGGAAATCGAAACAAAAGGTATCAAATAGTAAATTACTTACCCTGTCATTATTTGGTCTCTTTGAGTTATTTTTAAAACCGTAAATTACACATATTATTCATACTGGTAATTTCAAAATTTGCTGCCGGTCTCACTCGAGTCTCATTGGAAATGTTCTTTGTTAGAAGCAATTGCTCTAGATTAGTTAAAAGTTGGCGCGCTGGCTGGTCTCGTAACTATTTTACGTCATTGTATAGGTGCAAGTGCAATAGCTCATAAAAAATCCGTTCTATAACGCATTCAAATTGGAATTGACACCCAGTCAGGGTATCAAAATTGAGCCAGCGCAAGTCAAAAACCGCCAATATACTTATCTTTCTGTGGTAATACCCTGTATAAGTTAGCATGATCTTTTTGACGGATGTAAATTTTCCTGATCGACATAACTTTGCAATACCAAACATATTATTTTCTGAATTTAATGATTTTAAAAATTGTAATAATATTAAAAAATACTTATAGAATAGAATAGAATACATTTTATTGTACAACAGATATAACAGTTTACATAAATATATAGTTTACATAATACATCAATTGAATCACCGTGTACAAATGGCGGCCTTATCGCTGAAAAGCAATTTCTTCCAGGCAACCTTGCACACAACACAAAAGTCTCTAAATGTTCAAGCGTTAACCAAAAATTTTGAGACTTTTTGTTGCTTCAAAGTAAATTTTATGCAGAAACACTGAAAACAACAGACGCTAGTACAATGTTACATCGGTCGGACGGATGGCCACGAATAACAGCCAGTAACTGTTACAAATATCGATTACAAAAAATCATTAAAGATCATCGTTAACTTATTAAAAAGAAATTCGACCCTCCCATAGAAAACTGCTCGATCACGTGGTCGATTTCGTGTGGAAGGTCAGTTTTTTTTTTTCACTTTTCGTCCCCTATTTCTTTGGAAAGTTGTTAATTTTCATGGTCTGAACCACCTATTTAAATTTGGCAGGAGGTCCAAAAATAACCCTATAATATTAAATAGGTACTTATTATGAATATTTACCCACCGTCGCTTATCTGCCCAATGTTTTATATATCTAGTGCAATAAAGAATTTCACACATAATTCACTTACACTATTTCGTCGCAGTTATAAGTATTTTAAAATATAATTTGTTGATATTTTCTGTTTCCATCACCAGCCCATCTGTCAAAATGATCAAGCTAACTTGTACAGGGCACTGCAGTTATCTGTCAGAACTATCAAACGCTCAAAAGTGCTAATATCATAATAATAACGAAGACTTAGACCTGAAGACTCGAAGCGAAGAAAGAAGACTTGAAGCCTTTAAACACTTGACATTGGCAGAAATAGCTTATTAGCTGGTTGCCATTTCATCAAAAGAAAAAGATCATATAATAACACTAAAACTAAGTACACGTTAAATTATGCCCACAACTTAATTAGAGTGTATAAATTCGACGGACAGACGCACAGATGGTGAAAAAAATACAAAAGTGTTTATAAATTTAAAAAAGAAAGAGTGTGGACCTTGCTTGCTGTTCATCATGGAAAAGCTTTGGATGTGTAGGGTTTGTTTAGGTGAAGACATTCGGCTGGTTCCAATTGTCGGAACTTATTTACAAGAAACGTACGAGTCTTTGGTTTCGATGCCGGTAAGTAATTGTAATTTCAACGCTTGTTTATACCACGCAAGTTGCTCACGTACTTCACATTCTGTCAAAAAACACAAACACAGTCAGTTATATCCCAGTTAATGCTTGTTGAGAAACCAATTTGTATGAGTGAGATCAACTAATCTTAAATAATCCACAGTAAACAGTGTAAATATTCAGTCCCAACCCACAGCTCTCTGCTGCATGTGTCTATGTTTCCTTTTATTTACTTCATAATAAATTACATTCTGATATTTCTGAACAATAAACTCCTAACTATCTACTAAGTATTTGATTAGCATAGGAACTATTTTTCTAATAATACTCTAAAACTATCTACCTTGCTTTAAATACTAGCAGCCTGCACTTTTAGACTAGATATTTACCCAAATATTTTAATATTATAAATATTCAATCAATCAATCAACAACCCATAAAGTCTCACTGCTGGGCTCGGATCTCCTCTCAGGAGAGGGTTAGGGCCATACATCCCCACACTGGCCAAGTACAGGTTGGGGACTGGCAAGACAATGTTGTGGCTACGTAATCTTACCATTGGATGTTTTTAAGCCGCCCGAAGGCCTCCAACTAAGTTTCACGACTGTTATCCTATGATAACAACTGGGACCGACTGCTTAACGTGACCTCCGAATCACGGAGACGCTCATGGTAACATTCCACCAGGGGTCACCCATCCAGGTACTGACAGTGCCGTTGTTGCTTGCCCTCGCTTTCAACACTACTTAGTCTGATTTTGATTTTTGGGAGCTGCAACAACCAGTAGACATATTACACACAGATAGATTCACACATTAAACTTATACCTAGCACTTCGTGTCAGAGCTTTATAAAATAATAGCATATTAAAAGATAATTTATATTTATTTATTTTTATTAATTTATTGACAGTTCCTGCAATTTATGTTGTTATGTTGACAGACCTAATGCCTCACCTTTAATTCTTTTGATTTTTGTTAAGGAATTGGTCCATTTATTGCCACATTATTTGTTATTCGATGTTAAACCACTTTAACAAAGCTTCCTCAATATTCGTATGCTTCATTGTTCTTGCTTGTTTCATTTTCAATAAATTGTTCTTAAAAATGATTTAATTTTTTTCTCTCCTTTCAATTGGTTGAAATGGTTGAGCGTGATACACCATATTCCATAGACAAGTCTGTTTGGAATCTCTCTCAAGCTCTGATATAATATATGATTTTTCTTCTATAATAATTTGTTTCCTTTATGACTTTCTAAAAGTTTCTCGAACAACTCAAGAATGATATGTCAGATAAGTAACGAACTGACTGAAGAAAAATGAGAAAGTGGGCTTTGGGCTTCTATTATTCTGCACATACACATGTATTTTCTTTCTGATAATTACCATAGGAAACCATAAGGTGGGCATAGTCAATAAACAGTTTCAAAAAACTTGTTGATGTCAATATCTATTTCTGACATAATTATCTGCTTCATATATTTATATTTATGTATGTATGTATTCATATTTATATGCCCGTAAGTGCATGATTGTATTTGTTAGGATATATATCCGTTTAATTGTGTAATGTAATATTACTTTCAAACACAAATTCTAAATCAATCAACAACCCATATTGTCCCACTGCTAGTCAGGGTCGGGTCTCCTCTTAGGAGAGCTTTGGGCGGCTTAAAAACATCCAACGGCAAGATACGTAACCGCAATGTATTCTTGCCAGTCCCCAACCCGCACTTGGCCAGCGTGGGGACGTATGGCCTTAATCCTCTTCTGAGAGGAGACCCGAGCCCAACAGTAGAACATTATGGGTTGTCGATCGATCGATCGTCCATCTTAGGTTTGCCCGGAACAGATCTTAGTCTGCTATAAGGCCGCTCATTGTACAACTGTTTTTATTTCTTATTTCCTACAATGTATCCTTGAGAATATGGTGTACAATAAAGAGTATCTATCTATCTATTTACAATAGATCCTGGACTTGAAACGTTTTTGCTTACTTTTATGATCTTAATAAGCCTTTATGGTGCCAGATGTTGATGCTGTTACCTATTCAAACTGACTGACTGCTACTGGCTTAAGCGGTCTCCATGCCTATTTATACTCTGTCAAGTGTCTGGGTTCAACACTTGATTTGATCCATAAATTGTTTTCCTGAGTCTAGGTGTACCTTTTATCCTATACATGTATTTTTGTGAAGTCCTCCGTGACACAGGATGTTTATTCCTTATGCGGGGAGTTATCTTTTTAAAGGAAAAAATGTTCCCGGTACAGCAGTTCTAACAGGTATATATAAAGAAGCCAATATATTTAAAAGATTGATAAAAGTTACATCAACCAACATGCCACTAAGTCATAGGCCTCAGTGAACATAAATTATTTTTCCACTAACATTTTGAACTTACAATTTTATTTATAATAATAATAATAAGCCTTTTATTTCGAAATTTTACAAATTTTCTTTCTTTTAATTAATATCTTGGATTCTAATTATAATAAATCCCTAAGTTTGGTGTGCCTTACGGCATTGACCTCGTCCAACGTCTACCACTGTTTCCTATCAGACTGATACTTGTTTGCTCCATTTTTCATGTTTACTACGGAGCATGTGCCCTGTCCATCTCCATTTTAGTTGATCAACATGGGTTAGGATGTCTGTTAGCTTACTTTGCGTCTGATATCTACATTCCTTACTTTATCTTTTAACTTTAGCCCTATTTTATTTATAAAAGATGTTTGTACTGCCCTTCTAACCAAAAAAATAAAATATAAAATCACAACTGCCTTTTTTGTTCTTGTCTACTTTGGTTGAATCTATTTTCCTTTGTTATCTTTGGAGAAAATAAATGTCTTTAAACACAAATATTAATTTAATGTAGTCGCTTAAGGATATAAATCGGAAAAAAATGTTTTTTCTTTCAGTCGGGACCTTTGATGTTTAACTGACTTCAAAAAAGGAGGTTTTTTCTTATTCGTAAGAGAGACACGGGGTATACCAAGTAAAAAAAAAATTAAGCATTAAAACACATCGAGTGTGGTATCAAAGAATTTGTATATGTCTTTGGCACGCCTTAGAGTCTAAACTGCTTGTCGTATTTTTATGTGAGAGTGATACTGGGTACATCAAATGTAAAAAAAACAAAATTAAGGATTTTTAGAGCCAAAAATAATCTCAAACAAAATTTTCAATGCAAACAAACAATCAAATTCTTCCTCTTTATAATATTAGAATAGATTTAACTCCAGTGTATTGATGTTCTCCTAGCCGATTACGGCCACGGCGGCCAGTCTCAACGGAGACCAGCCAACTACGCAGGAGATACTATAGTGCACAAGTGTGTGTGCGCAAACACAGGTGCACTCTCTGGTCCCTGACTCTCATAATCCGATGGGAAGGTTAACCGACACGATCGGGGAGAGATCAAGCGCAATACTGACAGTTTTACGTGCTCTCCGAGGCACGGGGGTTCAGACCCCAACTTCCAAACTCCGACCTGTTATTAAGTATTTATATAATCAGAAAAACTGAATAACACTTTTGGTCCGACCCGGTATTTGAAACCGAGATCTCTTGATTGGCAGTCGCATACTTCAACCGCTAGACCATGGAGGAAGACTGAAAAAAAAAACTCAGAGTATTATTTGAGTGTTCACTCAGTGCTTTTAAATTGAAAAGTAATTCTTTATGTGTTCATTTATTTATTTACAGTTTGAAACTAAAGATGGCAGACCTATACTGGTTTGCTACATATGTCGCGCAAGGCTCAAGAACTGCTACGAGTTGAGGAAGACCTGTCTCCAAAGTGAGGAGCTGTTCACACAAATGCTGAGCTTTAATAAGGTATATGTATAGCTTCGAAACACTACTTGTATAACTGTTTGTTTGAAACACTAGTATGAGGTTTCATAGAGAGTTTAAATGACAGGATTACTATGATATTATATTCATATGTGGTTGATTGACAAGATCATTTTTAAAAGGCATGATGACAATTTTTAAAAACTATTTTATGATATTCGGAAGTATCCTATTGTCAAAAATAGTTAACAGAATTATAACTGACAACAGGTTTAGTAAAAAAAAATTAATTAAAATTTTAAGTTTAAAATTCACGCCAAAACGCTCGTTGGTGTCATGGGGTCTGTTTGTGAAGTCTTGTCGCAGACGTGACGTCACCATTTGTCAATAAATATCGATTATAGCTCATAAAAACAGTAAAGTGACTGTCGATTGTATCCGAACAAAGTCATCTTTACACATAAGTGACGTTACTCGCTCTGATTGGTGTTCAACTTGACCTGGCGGAATTCTGTATTTTGTAGTTTTATTTTTGTTTATTAACTATAAATCTCGCTCTAAATGTTAGATAAAATACGATACTTACATTGGATAGATTTCATCAGATCAATACATAATTTTAGTGGTTCTTGGTTACTGTCTTCATGCCTATTATAGTGATCACACTAGGGTATGTCAGGGATGGATGACATCATCTTCCTAGTCTTTATTATTGCCAAGGTTATTTTGGAGTTCACTTGTAGTTCAATGAGTATTTCTGATTAACTTGTTATGGTGCTCACAACCTGTTTTTGGAATATATTGAAACCTCGTATGAAAATTTCGTATATCTACTTACATAATGCGATTTATGAGGAGGCAGCATGCGTCTGATCCTAAATCAGACATCCTCTATATTACAGACACTGCTTAGAAACGACAATGTTCATATACATAAATATTATTATTTCTACATACTTTAACTCTAGAATTATAAAGCTAAAGAGTTTGTTTGATTGAACACGCTATGCTCAGAAAGTATTGGTCCAATTAAAAAAAGATCTTCGTTGCATAGCTTTGTTTTTATGTAAGTTAATTTATCACACTACGACCAACAGAAGCGCAGGATCAAAAAAATCTTGGAAAAACGGGAGAAAGATATTCCTTTTGAAAGCTTTCATTGTGTGATAAAGTGGTAAAAAACAATGTATGAAAGAATTGTACTTGTTTGAAAAAACAAAAAATCCTCTACAGACATACTGTCTGTCTATATAATGTTTCTAAAAGGTTTGGATTTGCTAATTAATCAAACTTACCAACAGCTCGAACAATTGCAAACACTAGCAATAAACAAGAAGAGACTCACCATGCACAATGTCATTCACTTGAGCGTGGGTCATGAACTGGGGATGGATGCAGACAGTGTTGGTGTTGAGGTTCTCAAGTGTGAAGTGAAAGATGAACCATATGATAATGATGGTAATATTATACATTTAATTTTAAACACCGTGCGAAAAAAAACTTCAAAAGAAATCTAAGTGAATAGAAAAATAGCTCAGCTACCATAAGTCTTGTGTAAATTTTCATTCAATCAATGAATCAACAACCCGTAATGTCCCAGTGTTGGGCTCAGGTCTCCTCTCAGGAGAGGGTTAAGACCATACGTCCCCACGCTGGCCAAGTGCGGGTTGGGGACTGGCAAGAATACGCTGTGGCTACGTATCTTGCCGTTGGATGTTTTTAAGCCGCCCGAAGGCCTCCAACTGAGCTTCACGACTGTTATCGTATGATATCAACCGGGGCCGACTGCTTAACGTGACCTCCGAATCACGGAGACACCCATGGTAACATGCCACCAGCGGTCACCCATCCAGGTACTGTCCGCGTCGTCGTTGCTTAACCTCGGTGGTTGTTTCTAATCACCGAGTGCAACTGGGCTAAGAGCGAAATTTTCATTTGTGTTAGTAATAAAATTAAGAAGGGCTCGTTACTCATTGGTTACCAGTTAAAACATTGCAAATAGTCAAAACCTTTTAGAAAGTTCTTGACATATTGAGACCACTCCGTGCCTCGGAAAACATGTTAAGCCGTTGATCCTGGTTGTCATACGAACATCTAACTCAATCGTCACAGACGGTAAAAACCCTAGTCTCTAATACAAACAGATAAGCATGTAGGACTTGATGTTGTTTAAAGATGTCAGTGAGGATGTTCTAAAGGAAAGCAGTATCTCTGATGACGCTCAATACGCAAACTCATTCAGCAAGAATGAGAAGAGCATGTTACATAAACTGGAGATGGATACAGACACAGTTGGTGTGGAGACTCTGCTCGTGTTCTGTGATGTGAAAAATGAACAAAGTGATCCTGAAGGTATAATTTACAGTTATTTATTTAGTCATATAAATATTACTTTGTAAAAGGATCAATAAACTTACCTTTAACTCAGTTCAGCTTTGTGGTAGTGGCTGTATTCTTGGATGGCTTGTAACAGTAGACGCGATTCAATCTACCTTTGCTATTTATTAGTACGAGGTCCTGCTGCAGACTCAGTACGCTCATCGACTATTTGCTAAAAACCTATTTTTACATAAAGATATGAAAAGGAGAATATGTGTAATAAAGTTTTGACTATTGTGTATATCAATCGACCAAGATGCCAATCAAAATATGGCCACCAGTATTTTTCATTTTAAAAATACGTAAGTGATTTTTCGGTAGGCAATAGTTAATCTTGGAATGATAGACACAAGAGGTCAGTCGTAAGATATTTGCTTCGGCCGGGTCTCTGCGAAGACTACATAACTTCCTTCCGATTGCAACTAGCGCTGTACTTGCACAACAATTTGCATGTTGTGTCTGGCACGGACAGTGCCGTAGTTATTTTCATTTTTAATATATATATATATATATATCTCTTTTTTCACACCAAACTATGAGATTCATATTTGTAATAAAATTAAAAGCTCTTAATACAGTTTCTTAACTCTATCCTGATAATTATTTATGGAATTCTATGAAATTTTAAAAAAAACCTACATAACTAAGCATATTTGTCACTCCGGAGTTTTACTTCAGGGTTCTAAATAATTATTTATAAACGCTTTTAAAATAAAAAGAGGACGTCTGAAAAATAGGTGTTTTACTGAGTGTATAGTTTGTAGTGCGATCTCGTTCATTTCCCTGAGACGTTCATATTATATTCATTCATATGAAACCATTTATTACTAAATTTCGTAAAATATCAATAAAATTAAACAACGGACTGAATAATAAGGAATATGCATGTTTTTTTTTTATTTCTCAATTTGATCATTTACATCTCTATAACATAGAAAAATATAAATAGGCTTGAAAATAGTCAAACTAATTTTCAAAGTAAAATTTATAACACTGACTAAATTTGAACTATTAAACGCGGCCATTTTGCGCGTGCTTTTGACACGGCCAATGACGTCATTGTCATACCGCGTTGATTTACCATTCAATGTTTCAGTTACATTACACTTATTTACAGCTTTAATTGCTATAAAAATAATGAAAGAAAGTATTTTTTTCTCACAAACACTACTAATACAGTTTGAATTTCGACTCCGGCAATTTCAATAAAGTGAATATTGACGTCACATTTCGTTTCGACCTATAGTGACGCGTTCTGTTAGTATGAATTTCCCTCCCTTAATTATCACTTTTTGTTTAATATTTTCAGGGTTTAAATAATCAATAAAAATACCTTTTAAGTATATTGTAATAACAATAAAGAATCTGAGAAAAATACTTGAGATAAACATAAATTCTAAACGTATTCCATATTAAATTACCGTATAATAATATAGTGAAATTAAAAGTAAATGTTACACTTGCTTTTGCGATTATTACGAATTTTTAGAAATGTAATTGAATTCGTCTTTGAATATTTTACTTACGTAATTGGTAAGGCCGTTCTCAATGACCGGGTTGAGGCCAAAACTCTGGAACGTAAGTCCGTGGCGCTGTTGTAGGTAAAAGTAAACGTGGTGGCCGTAAAAAGCTAAAGTGACTGGAAATCTTTGACTTGACACGAAACGGCAGCTTTAAATGTCTTTCGATGTTTTCGAATCATCCGGCCTCACAGACATATACGTCACTAATGGCGGAGGAAATAGGTCTGGTTTAGCGCCGACGGACGGAGTTGCGACGAAGGTACTAATTCAGTTACATTTTAAATTCAACCTAAAGTTCTATACTTTTAACTAAGCTTGATACTACAAAATAAAATGACGGAAAGCAGCTCAAAGCGCGTTCGCGAAACACGCGGCAAAACGACTCGCATGCATATGTACTTGTATTATGCAATTTTTTTTAGTTACGCTAATTTTACATTGAACAAACTTTCGTGAAGGTTCTGGTATTCGCGGTCTGAATTTCTATGAAGTCATATTTCGTTCCCCCAGAATGTTCCTTTTTAATTTAATGTTCATGTTTTCTCTGAGGTAAATAGAGCAGCGATAACCATACCTTAGTCAACCATTTTAAATACGCTTTTGAAATACAAGTTACAAACACTAGTTGACATAGGACATAGTACCCTTTTCAGAAAGCAGGTTTTATCCTAGTGACCTGCCACGCTGACCATATTCATTATTGTAATTGGTATTTTTATCGTTTAGGTGCCTCCACACCCAAAAAACGTTTACAAAACATGCAGAGGAGTTCTGAAGATTCGACCTCCAGCAAACTGAATAAACATGAACTCATCCAGGATACGTTCAAAAAACATAATGAAGTTGCTGCTGCAGTCATACCAGATGACATTAAAGAAATAACTGCAATTGTAAAATATACGTGCGACACGTGCCAGCAATGTTACAGTTCTAAGCGTGACTTAGAGGGACACGTTCGTTTGTGTTCTGATGCGTGGAAGAAAGATCTCTCCCGAATGAACATAACAAATGCTCACACACACACCACCCAGAAACCACATCAGTGTAACGTATGTAACAAACGATTTTCACGTACTTACCATTTGACTTGTCATTCGCTTACACACACTGGTGAAAAACTTTATCATTGCGAAGTATGTAAGAAACAATTCTCACGCAAGAGTCATTGTACAGTACATATGCGTACACATACTGGTGAGAAACCATATCATTGTAATATATGTATGAAACAATTCTCACAAAAGAGTAATTTCACAACACATATGCATACTCACACCGGTGAGAAACCATATCTTTGTGATATATGTAAGAAACATTTCTCATACAAGAGTCATTATACAGCACATAGGCGTAAACACACCGGTGAGAGACCATATCATTGTGATATATGTAAAAAACAATTCTCACAAAAGAGTTGTTTAAAATTACATATTCGTACACATACCGGTGACAAGCCATATCATTGTGTTATATGTAATAAAAAATACTCACGCAAGGGTCATTTAACAACGCATATGCGTATACACACTGGTGAAAAACTCTTTCATTGTAGTATATGTAAGAAAAAATTCTCACACAAGAGTCATTTTACATCTCATGTGCGTACTCACACTGGTGAGAAGCCATATCATTGTAATATATGTAAGAAACAATTCTCACGCAAGAGTCACTTAGCAACACATGAGTACACACACACTACTAAAAAACGGTAGTGTAAGAAACAATTCTTACAAAAGGATTATTTAACCAGACAAATGCTTATTCGACACGACGCTACACCTTCCGCTAAAAGTGTGTAGTAAAATTTAAGCACTATAAAACTAAATAAAACACTTACATATTCTTGTGTTTATAATTATCCTTATTTTTGTGTTCAGTGAAGGAATACGACAATCTATATTATTTATATAATGCACATAACCATGCAGGTATTAAGACTATGCTTGTGCAAACCCTGGTTTTCCCTGTATTCGACTGTGGTGACGTGTGCTGTAATGATCTTCATGCAGATCTTCTCGATAAGTTAACTACTAAATTCTCTCCGCTCGCAGCTTAACTGACTACCAATTCGCCTATATCGTAAACTACATGTTCTCTCTGTTTTATACCCAATTTTAAATAACTCAACTTCGCCAATATATTTCAACTCCTACTTCCAACTCTTGTGTAACAATAACGACAGAAACCTCTTATAAGCTTCTTCTTACGTCTCATACGTCTGAGTTTGTTGGCTCATCCTTTGTAGTATAGTCCGTTCTTTATGAAATGAGCTTTCGAAATTAGGATGACCGCAAACACTTACCAATTAACAGAATCAACGTATGTACTTATTTATATAAGTAAGTATATTCCATTATATTGGTTATGTGTACATATGTGTAGGTTTATGTTTGTGATGTGTATATATATATATATTGTTTGTTCATTATATTAACAGATACTTTTGCGAAAGGCAAGTACCTAATTGCAAATTATAAAGCACCACGCAAGTGTCCAGTACGAATATTGAAGTCAGACTAAAAAAACAATAAATTTAAATTTCAAATCAAATACGCCTTTTTGACTATTGACTCATTTCATTGGTCGTTAATGCAGTCGCTATACAGCAGGCGGGGAATCCCCCGATAACGGGCTATCGATATATGGCACCGGTCGGACGGAGGTGGGCGCAGCACACACGTCTAGGTTTAAGTGCTAATATATGCAAGAAAGAATTCTCACAACAAAGTAATTTCTCAACACATATGAGTGCATCGCTCAAACACCGGTGAGAAACCTTATCATTGTGATATATGTAAGAAACAATTGTCGAAGAAGAGTTATTTTGCAACACATATGCGTACACACACTGGTGAAAAATCACATCATTGTGATATATTATTATGTAAGAAACAGTTCTCACGAAAGAAAAATGTGACAACTTATATGCGTACACATACACTTGACAAACCATACCAATGTAATTTATGTAAAAAACCATTCTCAAGAAATGATAAATTAAAAACTAATATGCGCACACACACTGGTGAAAAACCATACCATTGCGATATATGTAAGAAACAATTCTCACGAAAAGAATATTTAGCAACACACATGCGCATACACACCGGTGAGAAACCATATCATCGTGGCATATGTAAAAAACAATGTGACACATACAGCTCTGAAAAGTCGCATCATGTGATATATGTAAGAAACTATTTCCACATTTATGTAGTTACAAGACATATGTTGTTTATACTGTTACGAGCCGGGTATTAATTAAATAAAAGTACATTACAAAATAACATGATATTTATTAATGACAAAACTTATGAGAATAATTCACTAAATCACTTGTTAGTGGCACTAGAAAATCGCTTCGATGTTAATCAGCTGTATCGTGAAACAATACTCGCGCATACGGCTAACACGCTTCGCTTTTATAGGGCTATCGAAATATTTAGAATGATCTCTAGTTTTCGGTAAACCATTCTGGAACAAATCTCCTAGAATCAGTAATCTAGCGCCATCTAACGTTAAAAATATCGGAATGGCCATAATCTCAACAGTCGTGGGCCACAGGATACTAGATGGTGCTGTTCTCCGAATCTCGAATTATCTAGATTATACGAGACCCATTTTGCTCTACAGCGCAACAATACATATATAATGTGCGACAATATATAGTGTGGCGACTTTCATATACAGCGTAACAGGCACATGCTACAACGCCATCTACCAAAGATTGGTAGAACTAGGGAATAAAGAAGGAAACAAAGAAGCTACCATTCCTGACTCGCACAATAGATGATCTCGCAACGATTCGCGTACATACAACATTCCAACGTCAACCGTTGGACAGTGACCAGGCATGATCACCTCGCCTGATCGGAGAATCCTTCCTTTGTGTTGGAGAGACATGCCATCCCTTCGTCCATATTATAAACTGGTACAATAGGGTATTTGAGTAATTTCCGGAAATCATTTTAAACTATTCATTACTACTTATACAGTCCACCACATTGATATTTCGAGGATAATTCATGTATTTTTAATGAAAATTGAAAATAAAGTTTGAATTTTTAAAAAGGCACTAAAAATGCTGTTTCTGTAATGGCGATCGTCATATGACGCGCCTGACGTCAGTTTTCAGTAGGCGTCATATAAACACAGTGCAACTGAAGCTTATTTTATTATTTGCTTTGTAAATATTGGATAAAATGTCGTATAAATGGTGTGTAGTGCCACAATGTACCTATCTATAAAAACTCCAAACTGTTTTTTCTGTTTCAAAGAATAGTAAAGGAAGTGGTTACAGTTATCTCGAAGAGACCCCGACGGCATTGTATCGAATTCAAGTGTTTTTATGTGTGAAGATCACTTTGATGTAAGTATTATTTGACTTCTTTACATTCCTAGTTTACTGAAAAGACTGGTTTTTAAAAAACGAAATAATATTGTATAACCAAACTCGTGAAAAAACAGCTCCATTTTCAACCATAATATCTATTGCAGCGTAACATCCCTCCAAGGAACATACATGTATATAACTTCCTCTTACCTTACACAGTTAAATTCAAAAGCTTTCTATTCGTGTAAGCGACGTAAACTATTGATGAACTCGGTCTGTGTGGTATTTCTTTTTTAGACAACTGGTCCACAGTAATGTACTTCAAAGTAGTCCCTACTCTGGACAAGGTAGACTTCCTGCAGTAACACTCAACAGAAGTACATGCAGATTCTTCACTATATCACTCAACCCACATCAAAAATGCAACTGCATACTTGCATCCTCCACCTGAAGCAGCAGAGTCGTAACACTTACAGCTGATAATTTCGCTGTCATTCTCGTTGACAATCAGCATTACGTTATACGGCTTTGTTTACACCTTATGCACTGGTAATATTTTACACTTAACTGTGCAAATCCAGCTATCCCGGTGCAGTAGTATACCCAACCACATCATCTACATAGAACTCTTGCAGACATGTGAAACAAAAACCATTTCAGATAGTGATATCTATACTAATATTATAAAGAGCTGAAGGTAACATAACCTAAATTCCAATGTAACAAAATATCAGAATTATTGTTGTTACTATTATGAACATAAGTTAGTCTCCAATAATACTTACACAGCTGTTTATACATTTTTAAGTTCTGCAGCATAGAAATCGACGTTACTTCTGAAGAAAAGTGCAACCATAAAAGCATCGATCGTAGGTAGTTGTGAAAACAAACTCATTTAAGGTTGTGATGATAACCAGTTCATATTAAATAACGATTCGTATTGGAAATAAGAATTATTTTTTATTACAAGTATACATTTTATTTATCGGTTCACCATTGGCAGTATTTGGTCTATTACTGGCACAATTACCACCCTAAGCTCATTGAGACTTGGCCCATTCATTTTTAATGTAAATGAGAGTAATAGCTTTTGGGAAAATTTGGAATAAGCTACATGAATATGTAACAAATAAGGAGTAAGCTGTTTTTTTTGGACCCATTTTTGCAATTATTGAGTCATATCATGAGAATTTGCTTCAGTGTCGCTTAATCGGTTTGTTATTGGTGCACCCATCCTATACAAATAACATTAAAGACTCGCACACAGTTTTGAGAGGCAGAAACACGACATCCAGAGTTTACAATGACTTACTGCCATCGAAACCTAAATCTCGTATATTTCTTGTAGATGGGTCCCGACAATCGATTTCGATCGATTGTCTTCTAATAAACACACTCTGCGCATCAAAAGGTTTCTCATTATTAATTCTACAGAAGGTCAGAACTTTATCTTTTAACCTGCGCTTATTTATCTATAATATAAACTCCAGAGGGCCTACCTGGAACAATGAATGACATTTGATGGATACAAATTCAAAATAAATATCAAGGTAGCATTAGTAATGGCGATGGCAGAATGTTTATGGCTTATGGCGATTTAGTTATCAAAGATCTCGACTAAGGCTCATGCAGCTAAACGTCCAAAATCACGAACACATTAATTATTTAATTTTCGAAATTGTATCTTTTCTCATTTGCAATATGTTTTATTTGGGAGAGCCACGCTTCGGCATGCATGGGCCGGCTCGACCGGAGTGATACCAAGGCCTCACAGAAAACCGGTTTGAAACAGCGCCTGCGCTGTGTTTCACTGAGTGAGTGAGGGTACCGGAGGCCCAAAATCCAACCCTTCCTCTAATCCCCCTTCCCATCCTCCAAGGGCGGCAACGCACTTGTGACGCCCCTGGTGTTGCGGGTGTCCATGGGCGGCGGTAATCGTTTACCATCAGGCGATACGTCTGCTCGTTTGCCACCTTTAACATAAAAAAAAATATTTGTTTGTGAGCAATCGTATGTGTGTCCAACAACCACTATCTCCTCTTTATTTATTGGTTTGGCGCGTCGATTGTAAGTCGAATAAACATGCATATATGTAGTTTTGTTTTTGTTCAATATTATACCGTTGTCATGCGCCCACTGTGTGATTTTCCTGAGGCCGTGTTGAATGTTCCTTTGAGCTTCATACACATTTTTAGATGCACTCAGTAGAAACATATCATCATCATACATTTACACGCCACACCTGTTCACTACATTAGCAACGCTGTTTACGTGCATTGTATACTCTGCAGGTCCAAATACATACCCCGTCGGGACAACGAGATCAACTAGAGCCTCCTCCCCCGAGACACTACCTACTGTCGTGCCTATCTTTCGATTAAAAAGATAGTTCTCGAACCAACTGTGTGTTGGACCACGGATTCCATATTCATCCATAGACTGCAGCAGAATATCATGGTCTAATGTGTCAAAGGCTTTTTTGTAATCAATGAATAGAAATAAATAAACAGTAAATAGTTTTAAGAAAATGGTTCATGTATTTTATGCGTCATAAACGAGTCAGTCACTGATATGTATATATAATGTAATATTAGTTTATTTGAGTAGTTACAGTTATTAGCATGTATGTATACTCGTATATATATGTGTATGTATGTATATGTATATATGTATGTATTGTGTGTATGTATATGTTGTATGTATGTGTTAAATTAGAAATTATATAAAAAACTATTTTATTAAAACTATTTTAAACCAACCTAAGGGTGCCTTGAAGAGATAGATTGCTTTCGGCAATAAGGCCGCTCTTTGTACATTATACATTTTCACATACATTTGTCATTTTCTGTACTTTTTTATATCCGTATTACGGTGTACAAATAAAGAGTTTTCTATCTATCTAATAATCTGGTGTCCAGATTTGAGACTCTCATTGACCCGGTCCGCCAACCGGAAAAGCGCTGTCACCGAACTCTGTCCTTTCCTAAATCCATTTTGCGTATCAGATAGTATTACCCTCGAAAAACCTACTTATTTAGCCAACAATATATAACTAATACACATATTCACACACACACACATTTTAGACTCGCATAAAAAAAATCGTTTGTCACTACAAACTAAATTAAAACTAAACAGAATTTCTCGCATAAAGAAATATTCGATGACAGAACAGTGTAATGTGTAGGCCCATTTAGTCTAATACATACTGTATTTTTATATGTTTGATACATAAGAAATAACGACTGCACGTAGTGTATTGCGTAGCGGGTAAGCGGTCGCACGTCATGTCGCTTTCTACTCCGCCAAAGTGTTGAGGGTTTTTTGTGTCCGTTTCTTATACGCAGGATATACTTGTTGTCTTTTTAAAACAATAAAATTTGCTGAATCATTTGTCGTGGGAAGGAATGGAACCAACTTCCTCTAGCTTAGCAGACGGGATCGCATACTATTGGACGAATATGCCAGCTACGTCGTATTCTCTTAAATCGCCAGACAGAAGAAAGTCATTATTATTTATAGAATTAACATAAACCTACAGTTGTGTTGTTCAACCTCAGGAGAATCGATAAACTCTATTATCAATATAATTGAAAGGGTTATCGTTACAGGAGGGTAGGCTACTAAAAGAATGTTAACGTCTTCTCTATATTTCTTGTAATAATAATTACTGGGTAATTTTGAGGTCAGTTTAAGTTAACAAGGAACGAATTATTTTAAAAAAACCGACTGAGTCAATATCTGCTATCTTTATTGATTCTTTCGACCGCCTCGGTGGAGCAGTAGTAGCGTATGCGACTGTTGTTCATGAGGTCTCGGGTTCGAATCCTGGGTCGGACCAAGTGTTTGTATGATCTGCAAATATTTGTTTCGTAGTTTGGATGCTTTCTATTTATAATATGTATGTATTTACAAAAAAAAAGTATTTACGTATTCATATCAGTTGTCTAGTACCCATAATACAAGCTCTGCTTAGTTTGGGACTAGATGGCGTTGTGTGTTACAATTATTTTTTATTTTAATATTTTTTATTTATTAAATTAATTGCTGAACTAATTTTGATTTGATTCACCCCACGTCACTCCCATTACAAAGACGAATATATTGACACTACTCGCATAAAAATACGACAAGCCATTTAGGCTCTACGCTACACAAATACACTCCAAAAATATAACTTTCCTTTTTTCGCAATCGGGCAAAACATGTTCTCATACCGCATCATCACAAATATATATCGTATACATCATGGCCAAAATCCTGATCATATTTGATTATAATAATAAATATATCCACATTAGGCAGCTGAATTATGAGATCAACACGAGGTAGCTCTTCGATACCGCATGTATAGCAAAGAGGCGCTCATAGCCCAGTTGCACTCGGTGATTAGAAACAATCAGCGAGGGCAAGCAACGACGGCGCGGTTAGTACCTGAATGGGTGACCGCTGGTGGCATGTTGCCATGAGCATCTCCGTGATTCGGAGATCACGTTAAGCGGTCGGTCCCGGTTGTTATCATACGATAACAGTCGTGAAGCTTAGTTGGAGGCCTTCGGGCGGCTTCAAAACATGCAACGGCAAGATTTACGTAGCCACAACGTATTCTTGCCAGTCCCCAACCACTTGGCCAGCGTGGGGACGGCCTTAGCCCTCTCCTGAGAGGAGACCCGAGCCCAGCAGTGGGACATTATGGGTTGTTGATTGATTGATACGTACGATGATACGTTGACAGTTAACTCGAGCTCCTGTCATTATTACTATTACTATGGTTAACCAATAGGCATGGTTTAATTACAGTTTACATAATAATGTGATAAAATAGGTGTCATTCCAGTTTTTTGTTTTATTTAAGTACCATAAGATAGAACAACGCGGGCCTTCAGGCAAAATTTACAGTTATAATATCTATACTTACAATTAATGTATAATCTTTACAAATAAATATAATTGGAGTGTATCTTTGTAATGTTAAATAAATCGCTTTTTACTAAATGCATATATATGAAGTCAATTTGAGACCTGTTGGCATTATTTTTAATTTTTCTGAGGTGATACTAATAATATAATCTAGTATCCGAAACGGTGTCCGGTTTTTAGTCTTCTGATACTTTTTCATAATTCACATATATACTTTGAAATTTGTTAATTCTGCCAATTTATATTGACATATTCGTCCATGATTGTGATTGATTTGGGGCTGCGCTGCACTCTTGACAACAAAAAAAATTGTGAGCCTCTAAGACTAACACTTACACTTAAGCATATTGATGCTAAAAACACTATTTTGTATACTATTTTTTGTTCAACAGTAAAAAATATAATGTTGTAACAAAACAGTATAATACTGTTTTTGACAGTATAGATGGCAACCCTACCCCCATCCCCCAAAGGCCAGCAACGCACGGCATCGTGACGGCTCTGGAGTTGGGGGTGACCATGGGCAACGGTAATCGTTTACTATCAGGCAATGTGCAATCTCGTTTACTCCCTATTACATAAAAAAGTCAGATATTTTGTGTTTTTGTACCTAGCAATGAACAAACATATACCTATCCTGTCTGTTGAGGGTGGGGATGGTGTTTATATAAAAGCAATATTGTCGTATAAAATTGTTTTCGAACTTTTACAAAAAGTTTCCGCAACCAAAAGTTTAAAATTACAATAAAGTCTTATCATACTGGGTTTTACAATTACAGTATGGGGGAAAGTGGGCAAAAATTTGCCTACTACAAAACACTACAAAACTCTATCTTTGTGTGTTGTATTCTATCTAGAAGCCTATTTCAGTATTCATGTTTATTTAAAGTACATAATTATAACTTCACACACACATAACCAGACCAGAGAGGTAACCAGATTGGTAGAGCCACGCTTCGACATGAATGGGCAGGCTCAACCGGAGTGATACCACAACCTCACAGAAAACCGGTGTAAATTAGCGTGACTGTTGTGATAGAGGTCTCGGGTTCGATTCCTGAGTCAGACCAAATGTTTGTATGATCTGCAAATATTTGTTTTGGAGTTTGGGTGTTTTCTATGTATAATGTGTATGTATTTACAAAAAAAGTATATATGTATTAATATCAGTTGTCTAGTACCCATAGTAGGCGTTGTGTGTTAGATGTCCGAAATATTTATTATTTATTTTTATTATTATTGTAACTACCACCACCGTAGAAGCATAAGGTTTACAACGGATGACTGGTAAAGAAGGATGGGTACCACCACCTGTAATAGTTTTTTCTTGTATGTCTCCCATGTACAGACGGCGACGAGTTACGATTTTAATATATATATCTATCCATTTTCCCCAATCTCCCTTATACCGAAAACCGTCAACATGTAACAAAATGACAATCTGAAAACAAATAATGAAATTCCACAATAATAAAGTTCACGACAATTTACGTATATAAGCGAATACTCTTAATCAGTGAGTCAGTCGTGAATTTGTCGTTTCGTTGTATTTTTCGTTCTGGCAAAAATGACACGTATATTTCTCGCAATAGTTCTTGCGATTTTCGCGAAACATTGTAATGCATTTGTCATAACTGGACCGGTATGGAAGAATGAGATCAAATCGTGTTACACAACTAAGGAGTAGCAGCATTCTTACTCTTTCTTCTTGGGGCAGCTGACAGAATACAACATCAAATTTGAGGATATCTGCCTAACCACTACCACAGTTGACGCAGAAGGCGATTTACAATTGAAGACTGGTAAAAAAGGCTGGGTACCGAGAACTTCTTTGCGACTGTCTGAGGCTTCGGAGGCTAGAGATTATAAGCAGTTTAGAGGAAAATGGAGAATGGCGTACAGTCGCTTGTGGGCATCACAGATTGCGGAGATGATGATCACTGTCAAGTTCTATGATGATGGTTATGTGTATATGGATGTTCATGTGTATGCTGGATCCTGGTTGTCAGTTTATTGTGCGGAAACCAAAGCATATATTGAAAGATTAAGAATTGAATTGTAACTTTGTAAGAATTCGTAATCTTTGCGTTGCCTATTTGTATTTATCCTTGTACGATACAAATATTGGTCAAATAAATATATCCTTGTCATAGAAAAACTATTTTACTTGTATTTCTTACCCATATAGGCAATAATTAGAATATATCAACAACCCATAATGTCCCACTGCTGGGAGACTTCTCTCAGGAGAGGGTAAAGCCATACGTATAATTGGAATAAGTGGCCTGATTAATTTTACTTTACTTTTTCTGACTTGCATTCTTCTCCATATAATCTTTACCTGTGTTAAACTTCAATTTTCATACTCCTGCGTTCGCTCAATTTTCGTAGAAATTAATATTTTTTAAAAGTTTTTAGATTGATAATGCCTGCAAAAAAGTCAGCGGCAGCTTATATCTAACTTTTATATATAACTTTAAAAAAACATTGGTTATATTAAAAAAATAATTTAAGTCATTTAGGTCATGTTTATTCGTCAAACTTATCAATAATTTTGAATTCTTAGCATAATAAGTAAATTTATAGTCTCAAGTGTTTATAACAAAATATTTTTTCCTTTTACTGCTTATCGTTTGAACGAATGGTTAAAGAGGTAATATAAAAATGAATGATATGAAATGAACTCAACAAAAAAAACCCTAAAAACAGCCCTTTTCTATTTCCCACACAAACGTTTTCTAACTAAAACGTAGAGTCAATTTGAGCTTTATTGCTGTCGTATAAAGTTCACTGTTCTCCAAGCAATGTAGGTGTCTAACGTCAGAGTCAATTTGCACTGTATTATCGCTGTACAAAGTTTAAATTCAATCATATCTATCAAAACAGTGTGCATGTGTGCGTTGGAGCACAGAATACATCGTTGGAGGATTTAATGTAGCGTTCTGAAACTCAACAAAAGTGATATCGCGGACCCGACCAAATTGAATAGTCACAAAATGTAATAGATCATTAGTATAGTAGTATTATTTCTTTTGTTTTGCGTTAAAAAGCATTAGTTTTCACGTCATTACATCAGTCAAACACAAACCGCGTTACCAAAAGTGTTTTATTATTTTTAATTATTAATTTAATATCCCTATTTGACATACATAAAACATTGATAAGGCTTGAAGGACTTGACTTAAAGTCATATTAAATTAAAAAGAAAAGTTGAAAAGAAACAACAAACTGTAAATGTTATAATAATGGCGACCATTCTTCAAGGGCCAGCAGTGGGTCAACTGGCATATATTCCACGGATACCCATAATTCCAAGGATTTACGTATACCGTTTAAAAAGCAACAGTATCCCGTCAAGATCTCTTTTGACCTCTACCTTAATAATCTCTAATCTAATCGATCATTCTTCAAGGGCCAGCAGTGGGTCAACTGGCATATATTCCACGGATACCCATAATTCCAAGGATTTACGTATACCGTTTAAAAGGCAACAGTATCCCGTCAAGGTCTCTTTTGACCTCTCCCTTAATAATCTCTGATCTAATCGATCATTCTTAAAGGGCCAGCAGTGGGTCAACTGGTATATATTCCACGGATACCCATAATTCCAACGGATTTACGTATACCGTTTAAAATGCAACAGTATCCCGTCAAGATCTCTTTTGACCTCTTCTTAATAATCTCTCCATAAATAAGTACTAAGGTCAACCATTCTCACACAAAATATGTTTTACTATCAAATAATAGCATTACATATAATATAGTATGCAGAAAGGATATAAACAATTACAACGAACATAATTGAGTTAAATTTAATGATTTCATTCATTCGTTTGCAGCCAATTTGAAGTATATTGACATACTTAAAATTGGCTTGCAAGTACATACATATATAAGCAGTTAACTTAAGACTATTAGATTTGGCAATCAGAAAAAAAGGGAACAGTATTAACCGACCCACAATCATAATATAGTTATTTGTAAAAAAGGTTAGCGCCCAACGAATTGGACACCTGTCTGCTAGTCAGCTAGCTATAAATGAATAAGTAATTGTGATTTGTTAGACTTATAATTAGCAAGTTAAGTTTTTTCAAGGACAGAAGCTAAAGAAATAAAAATGAAAAGTAAAAACATGACATGTTTGAATATTACTCACCTGAAAGTTACATTGAATGTGAGTTGTTTGTCTAATTTAAGGATGTAAATGAAGATGCTAACTGGGAATAACTGTTGATGTTAATAATCTGTACATAAAATAAATTGTGCTTTTGGAACTTCTAGGTGGATTCAAGAAATATTACACTAACCAATTTGATCTCAGGCAAATCTAGAGGTGTAGCTAGAATTGATTTAATGTTTTTTTATATAATAATAGTGTTTTGATACTTCATATTTTATTTAGTAACTCACTTATGTAAAAACTTCTAATACATTTAAAATAAATAAATACAAAAAGTCACACAAATGGTCCCCATTTCTCCGAAATGTTTCCATACTATTTTTTAGTATACTTACACGTACAAGTAGTGCGTCGCGGATCGCTCGGGCGCAGTCTTGTTCAATATTTATTCAAAATAACATACATTGTGTTAAAGTATAGTGTTCAACGAATAAACGGTGTCCTTGAAATATCAAATGCTCATGTTTGTTCCAGACTACACGGTTGGCCTAGTGGTTTCAGTGGTCGCCACACCGCTTCCTACTGCGCCAAGTGTTGTGGGTTCAAATCTTACATGGGACAATAATACTTTGTGATCCATAAATTGTTGTTCTAAGTCTGGGTGTACTTTGGGTCCGTTTCATGTATGTTTGTAAAGATCCCCGTGACACAGAAATGTATATTCATATGCGGGAGTCGTCTTTTTTTAAAAAAAAAGAAATGACTGACTCTGCCGTAACGATTCTATTAACCAATACATTGGTCGTTACGCTTTTAATCGATCAAGATCAAGCTATCGATTATGAATTTCAACTAGTGAAAATACACTAACTAGGCGTAATAATAAGTGATTAACACAGTGGTACACCTATCTTGAGAAGTTATCACAAACCGACTAATCTAAGCCAGTGTCAGTGACTGCAGAAAAGAAATCTCCGGAACCCTCAGCGATCACAGACTTCCAGGATGCTTCCTAAATATATACTTACCGGGTCTCCCATATTACTACTACCGTCATGCATGCTGTGGTTTCGTACTATGGCCGAAATCATTGTATCAAATCCAATTCCGTCTGATATAGTGGCCAATACGACATCAAAGTAAAAACCTCTAGTCTATAGATCTTGCATTTTGTAGTTTAGTAGTCAGATTCTGCGAGGGTCCGGCAGGCATAGCCTCCTGTGAGGGTGGATGGCAAGCATAACCGCCTGTGAGGGTCGATGGCAAGCTATGCCTCCCGTGAGGTCGATGGCAAGCATAGCCTCTTGTGAGGGTCGATGACAAGCATAGCCTCCTGTGAGGGTTGATGGCAAGCTTTACCTCCTGTGAGGTCGATGGCAAGCATAGCCTCTTGTGAGGGTCGATGGCAAGCTATGCCTCCCGTGAGGTCGATGGCAAGCATAGCCTCTTGTGAGGGTCGATGACAAGCATAGCCTCCTGTGAGGGTTGATGGCAAGCTATGCCTCCCGTGAGGTCGATGGCAAGCATAGCCTCCCGTGAGGGTCGATGGCAAAATGAAACTCTTAGTCGTAAATATTCGTATAATAAGTAGGAATAGACATGATTAGTAAATACACATTTTAAGACTAGCACAACCAACAGGCAATACACTGCAGGGTAACAGAAGGGTCGATCAATCCCAGCAGTTACTCGTGAAATAATTACAATTACATATTACCAATGTTTTATCGAAGTATAAAAGTTGAACTTAATAATCAGATCCATAAAGAAATACTTAAAGAAAAAAAATACCGTGGGAGATCCACGCTTCGGCACGAATGGGCCGACTCGACCGGATTGATACCACGCAGAAAACCCGTGTGAAACAGCACTTGTGCTGTGTTTCACCAAGTGAGTGAGGTTACCGGAGGCCCATACCACCCCTGGGAGGGATCCGGATCTGGGAGGGGTCCGGATGGCGTAAGAAAGCGGTTCCCGTGGCACACCGTGTTGTTTTAGTCGGTTCGATTACGACACACCGCCCCGCTGCAAATCCCGGTGGGGTGAAGGCCCGAGGGGGTTTCCACATGTAAAAAAAAGCCCATACCACCCAACCCTTCCCCCCCATCCCCCAAAGACTGGCAACACACTCGCGACGCATCTGCCATTGCGAGTGTCCATGGGCGGCGGTAATCGTTAACCATCACGCGATACATGTGTCTCGTTTGCACCAATTTCAAAAAAAAATATAATCATTTTGTTATGGCCATCTTTTATTGTTTTGTTATGGCAATCTTTTATTGTCAGGTAGCCATCAATAAAGAAAACACCATAACTATTTTGCAAACAATTGGGGCAGTGTGACATAGAGAATGTCTAGTGATCGTGGAGAATGGAAGATAACCCTTGAACAATTTTGAGAAAAGGGTCCTACCCTTACTCTACCCCATAGATAATGAAGAGAAAATTATAAAAAAGTAAGAATTTTAATAATTTTAAGCAGTCCCCAACCCGCACTTTGCCAGCGTGGGGACGTATGGCCTTAACCCCTCTCCTGAGAGGAGACCCGAGCCCAGCAGTGGGACATTATGGGTTGTTGATAATAATTTTAAGAACCTACTTTTTTAATATTATCTGTATATTATATTTCTGTTCTGCTCATAGAGCAACCCGGTTGGAAGTTGCCACACGCAGGCATTCCCTCTGTCACTTTGACGCCCAAATGGGCCTACACGTTATACTATTATGCCATAGAATGAGTTTACACAAGTGTGTGATAGTTTAAGATTGAATGTCACCACTGGCAGTTCAATTGTTGTGTAATAAACTCACACTAGGCATTCAGATATGATTGCCTGTTACTTGCACTCAATTATTCATTATTATATTACATAGTTAGTTACAATACATTATAAATAATTCATTCTAACTTTAAGGGACAATTCAACAGGCAACCTCCTGTTTAAAATACACTACTATACTCTACTACTATACATAATTATTTATTGTATTTATAGGCATATGCTTATTATATATCTATATAATAACCATATGCCTATATAATAAATATTTTATTATTACTACATAATACATTAATATTACTGTACAATTATATTTTGAGAAGTCACAGAATACCTATTCGTTACTTCCCGAGTTGTATATAAATAATATTTCTGAATTTTGATCATTTTTCTACACTAAGTAAAAATACATTAAGTAAAATCAATGAAAAATCATGCGAGTTTATGGTATTGCATATCAGCAGTAAACTATGAGAATACCTAAAATTTGTGAGAACAACAGTGGATCACAAATAACTTTAAGTGTATTTCTGTAATGAGACTTGACCGTCAGACAGCTTAGCACAATCGCGCGTGATTAAGTCAAATCAAATAGCGGGTGTTCATCAACTCGAGTGGAGGTGAAGGACATTTGCATGACAATGTAGATTATTTTGTTCTGCAAACCCCCCGAGCCTCTGTGGTGACTTTGCTATGGAACCCTCTGTAGGAATTGCTGCTCCAGATCATCAACTTTCTTACTGCAGTAAGTTCATAAAATTAATATAAACATTGCTCTATGGTACACTTTGAAAATAAAAAGTACTACATTTTATTGAACATTTCTTTTAAATAAGGTCCAAAGGAGGTCATACTCCATTGTGGATCTGTTACACGCTAAAGTCTATACACAGTAACAAAATAGTGACATTTGGATCTAGCTCGCTTTGTGGTCAACAATGTTCTGAGAACGACCATTACATACAATTGCGGTCTGTCAACAGGCGGGCCTAGTTGCGTCACTATTTTCATAATATGAATAGGGTATAAATATATTAATTCTATTATTAAAAAGCACAAACACATAGTTAAACGCAATCATTCATCACTCGCCATCGTTCGACGCCTGAGCGCCAGGGCGGATGACCACTAAATCACTACAAATTGTACCTTATACACTATAGTTTATAGTTTTAGTTTCACCGCACTTATTACTCCGACAGTTCACTCGCACCACAGATTTAATGCACTTAGCTAAGTGACACACTAGCCGTGGGTGTTGTGGAGAGGTGTGGGGAGGTGTGGGGCGGGCGGAGCGGTGCGGGGCGGTGGCGCGCAAGCCTAGCGCGCCGCCCCCGCCAGGTCCACGGAGTGGACGGCTGCGGGGGCGGCGCGGGCTCAGCTGCGGCGGTGGCGCCCGCCCCGGCGCCGGCGCTCCCGCCGCGGCGGCGCCTCGCCCTCCGCCCAGCGCTCGTAGGCGCGCTCGTGCTTCAGCCACTCCTGGTACTTGTACCACCACTCCTCCCACTTCACGTAGTCGCCCAGCGTCAGACCTGTGCACCGACGTTCCGCATCTTACTCACGCATTTGACGTGGACTCAAATTTTGTTATATGTAATAAGTATTATAAGCAAGCTTCGCTACCTCATCGGGCTTACCTGTCTCGTTGGTAGCGTGATGACAATTAGACAAGTAAATCTAACTTAATTTATTTTTGCCAAGTTTTTTGTGTTACATTTTATTTGATCAACTAAATGACCAAGATTTTCTTTGTCAGGGAAATTTTACAAGCTCGTGAAAAATATTTTCATCACCGACCGCCGGCCCTATTTTTGTATTTAGATACCATACCTTTCTCACTCGGCCGACTAATCCCAAAGTAAAACATGTACTATAGCAAGTTCGTAGCGTCAATAAACATGGTTATACATCGGTAAATGTAGTACACATAGTAGCAGTGGTACAGAGCGCGAGCTTACCCCGCAGGTAGCCGCGCTTCTTGTAGTAGTCGTAGCGCACGCGCACGTCGTCCCAGGAGGGCAGGCCGGCCGGCGCCGCCAGCAGCAGCTCGGCCGGGTAGCTGCCCGCCGCCGCACCCTCCGCGCCCCTGCACACGCACACGCTTACGGACCGCCCTGTGCCATACAGCCCCACCCCTATGCCAACTATGAGCCCAAACGGGCCTACGCATTACACTGTTACATGTGCGCGTCT
This sequence comes from Hyphantria cunea, assembly GCA_003709505.1. Classification (NCBI taxonomy): domain Eukaryota; kingdom Metazoa; phylum Arthropoda; class Insecta; order Lepidoptera; family Erebidae; genus Hyphantria; species Hyphantria cunea. The sequence continues at coordinate 396,904 of PKRV01002134.1, forward strand.
TACAGTACGGAGCAGCCGTACGCAGGCTTTCTCCCGTGAACTTATTTAAGCCTTCGCAACAGAATTAATGATTTTTTTTATTATGTATAAATTCGATCGTGACTATCTTTGTATGTAAACTTAAAATGAGTATAAGTGAAGATTTCTTCAGGAAAAAATTACAGACTATTGTGACCCAGCCTCTTGTAGCCCTTAAATTCATCCCTGTAATCCCTTAAACTCACTCCGATTGGTGCTCAACTTAACATGGCGGACTGCTGTATATTGTAGTTTTAATTTTGTTAGTTAATTATTAATCTCGTTGTAAATATAAAAATAAAGACGATTTTATACCCCGTAAATCCCATTTCATCAGATAAATACATAATTTTAGTGGTTCTTGGTTACTGTCATCATGCCTGCCTATTTGGTGGTCGTGTCGTCATGTCCCACGTAGATATGCTCTTTCCAATGATACTGCTCCTTTGGTCGGCTCTTAAGACATTCCTCCATGTATCTGGTTACATGAATATAATATAGTGAACAAGAGAGTTACGGGAAGGTGGGGTGCTCCGCTGGCGGCTCGGGCTCCCGCTCGTCGCGCTCGATGCGCACGTGCAGGGTGGTCTCGCGCCGCGTGATGCGCATGTTCTCCAGGCGCGCCGACCGGTCCAGGGACCACTGCGCCATCTTACCAAACCGCTCCGACAGAGTCAGCCTGCAACAAACATTCGCATTTTCTATTTCAAGGACACTATCTACTTGTTGATGAAAACACTTAAAAAACATTTTTCATTACTCAATCTTCTTTGGTAAATGGTCTATCTTTATGTTAAACCCACAAGTCTAAAACTCACAGCGAGCGTCAAATTTTGACGACAAGTACCATTTTTACCTTCCATCCAGAGTTCACATGTAAATAGTGCTTTTCAATTAAACTAATCCCGCCCACGCCCACCACTACACCAGGATCAACAGCAGTGAGCCGCAGGCACACCGACTTATGACTCGCGGGGAGTCCCAGGAAAAATTAAAACTGTCCTGGAACCGGCAACGAAATTAATCAGAAGAAAAACTGGTTGAAGACATTGCGTAGTGCTATGGCGACTTTTGTATCTAGTGCAACGAAAACATACTACAACGCCATCTAACGCAGACACACCGAACTACGAAGTAACTGTTAATCCATCAGCCTGCCGATCCATAGCGTTATAGTCTCATCTCGATTAGTGTGAAAACTTGCTTCCGTCAAGCATGATCACCTCGTCCCATCGGACGCCAGCTTTTTTTTATGGAATAGGGGGCAAACGAGCAGACATATCGCCCGATGGTAAGCGTATACCGCCGCACATGGACACCGGCAACACTAGAGGCGTCACAAATGCGTATGGGGGAGAAGATTGGGATATGTGTGTTAAAGAGTATTCGGATGGCGTAACAAAGCACACAAAGCAGAGCACACTGTGTGGTTTTAGTCGGTTCGGTTCCGACACACCGCCCCGGTGGGGTGAAGGCCCGAGGGGGTTTCCACACGTTCCAAAAGTGTGACAGCCGTTCCTACAGAGTGCATGGACATGCGTAAAATTTTCGAGCCGTATCGCAGTGTTACCTCTGCGGCTGCGGTTCCTCGCTTGCGTCGGACTCGGAGTCCGTGTCGGAGTCGTTGAGCGCGGCGGCGATGGCGGCGGGCGACACGGCGCGGGCGTGGCGCGCGGCGGGGCGCTCGGGGCGCTCGGGGCGCTCGGAGCGCTCGGAGCGCTCGCCCTCGCGCTTGATCTGCGGTGCTACGCACAGCTGCGAACGTTGCCACTCCAGCACCTGTGTCACACACGTTCTTTATTATTACGAAGTAACAATGGATTCAAATCCTATTTACCCGACTGCGAAAGAAAGAGGGATATGTTTTTTGAGTGTGTGTATTTATGTATATATAATACTTTGGCACGCCCTGGAGACCAAACCGCTTGTCGTATTTTTATGTGAGTGGTGTCAATAGATTGTTATTAGTCGTGAGAATGAAGCTGGGTACATTAGAAATTAAAAAAAAAAACAAAATTAAGAATTTTTAGCGCCAAAAAATAATCTCAGAAAATATAAGTTTTCAAAATACATCGAGTGCGGTATTCAAATAAAGATTTTTAACGGTGATTACGAATACATATATACCTTCAATGTGGTATGTACTTAAAAAACTGAAATTAATAAAGATTACAGATATTGACAAAGTTGGGTTATTTTCTAAAATAATTTTACTTATTTTATCGATGTTATATAGAGGCTGCGTCGTATCACTGATACAGTGTAAGTATAAACACTGATGAGTCATGTAAGAGCCGATTAACGGCCCCTTTCTATTGAAAACGGTCCTGTATAGCCCATCTACAGTATAAACCAGGGATAGAATAATCTGTCATTAACGCTTTTGGTAATGGGTTAACCTACATAACGAATTAACCTAACTAGATGCTACCGAATTAAATATGTTAAGAGGAATTGTCTAATTCAGGATAATTACAGTTAACCTTGACCGAATTGATATAGGTTTGAGGATTTTTGTAGGTCCGTGATTCATTCTTCGTTATAGTTGTCTGGGGCGTTCAACATTTGCGCGAGATGGGGGCGGGGAGATCTCAGCTAACAACAAATATCTTTTTTTCACAATTTTGCGTCACGTCACGTCGTTATATAATCGCAATCCTAGGTTAACTTTATGGCGACTTCCACATACAGAGCAACAACATAAAATATATAACAGCGCCATCTACCGAAGAAACATCGAACTACGGAGCAACGAAGAAAACTAAAAAACTACCAATCCTAAAATAGCACAATAGAAGTTCTCTGATTAACATATATACAACTTCCCAACATCAACCGTAGGGCAGTGGCCCGCCAGGTATGACCACCTAGCCTGGTCGGAGGATCCTCCCTTTGTGTTGGAGGAATATGTGACCGGTTCCTCCACAAAGTTCTATCATTTGGGTTAACAATTTCTAGAAAATAAACGCTTTATTAGGGTTAACCTTTCTTGTTTGGGTTAAAACAATAACATTTAAAATCTGTCAACCCAATCAATGAGTAAATGGTTAAAGATTGATTTTTTTTATGTAACAGAGGGCAACCGAGCAGACATATCGCCTGATGGTAAGTGATTACCACCGCCCATGGACATCTTCAACACCAGAGGCGTCACAAGTGCGTGGCCGTGGTATCACTACGGTCGAGTCGGCCCATTCGTGCCGAAGCGTGGCTCTTGCACGGTAAAAAATTGATTCGGTAACCGTTTAGAACGCATACCGCTATGCATTGGTTTTCCGATCTCTGGTTTAGACTAGAGATAGGTTATTGAAAACAACTGTAAAGAGTAAACATTGCAGGACAATAGCACTCTACACCAAGTCGTCTGGCGAAGGTACCACCAGCAAGGTACAGTAGAACAAAAACCTCCTTTCTAAGCAAAGTTTCATGTTCAGTAATGGTCTATTAAAAGCAGTTTATGATAATATCATGGAGAATGTTTGTTAGTGATAATATATACTCACTTTTTCTTCTCGGGTTCTCTTGCTACTTTCTCGTGCTTTCAGTAACTCTCTCGTAGGTTGTACGGCACGAGCTCGTGTCGGGGATATGGCTCCACTGGAACAAAAATTTGTGTATTTTTACTTATCTTTAAAAAAAAATTAAACTTGATCACTAGGAATATGTGCCGTGTAGCATAGGACTTTACAAACAAACAAGAAACGGACACAAAGAACACAATGATTTAGAACAACTATTTGCATAGCACACGAAGTGATCTCTATGTGGCGATGGAACCCACAACACTGCTCGACTTGCCTTCTTTGGGCCTCACGTTATTTGTTGCAACGAGAGAATTGGTTAGTAGCAGTTTTCAATGAATTTGTGGTAACAACCGTGGTAGGGCCACGCTTTGGCACATATGAGCGGTTCGACTGGAGTGATACCACGGCCTCGCAGAAAATTGGTGTGAAACAGCAATTGCGTTGTATTTCACCGAGTGAGTGAGCATATCCGAGGTCCATCCCACCCATCCTCCAAAAGCACCATCTACTATAAGGCGATACGTCTTTTCTTTATGGAATACGTTTGCACCGTATTCCATAAAGAAAAAACTATGAGCTCCGGCTATTTGTGCTCACATGTTAATCATATAAGGAAAGAGACGAGAGACAAACAAGCTGCGTTCTGTGTGTTAACAGGCGTTACAAAGTTTCTTAACTTGGGCTATTTGTATTTAAGAAAACACCCATCGGTATTTTCATAAATACAAATAGCTTAACATGAAAGCGGTCCCTCCGTTCCGGAAAAGACAGACAAATTAATGAAGGTCGATGGATCTACTTTCCATATGCATTTGGTAAAAAGTTGTCAATTTGAAATCACAAACAGGCACTGCAATTGTATAGATTACTGGAACTAAATTAAGGTACACTTATAAATACTAAGACCTCTCTCATTGGATGCCGCTCAAGTTTGGCAATAGGCTGATGATGATGAATACTTACACAGGCTTGACAGGCTTCGGCGGTGGTGGTCCCTTCTTGTTCTTAGCGGAACAAACGGAACATGACTCGTCTGAGCAACTACTTGCCGAAGAGCCAGATGGTGATGACTATAACAATATACATTATTAATTAGGCTAATAAATTTATTTTACACAAAAGATATTGACAATTACGCGTTCTTTAATGTAAAACTGTAAATTGCCAATAGTGTTAAATTATCATTTATATTCATTGTTTATGTACATTGTATGTTAAACATTATAGAGTTACTAACACGATCAAGATCAAGAAACCGGTCAAGTGCGAGTCGGACTCGCACATCGAACAAACTTTCAGTACAAATCTAATGTTACTATTGGAAAAAAATATTTGCCAACATTGTTTTTTTTCATTGGTGCAAGTGAGCACAGAGCCGCTATAGCGACAGGTTGGTGGTTCGTGGGGGCGAGACGTACCTTCCTGGGCTGTGGGGGCGAGGGCGGCCGCAGGGGGCGGGCGGGGGGCGGCGCGGGGCGGCGCCGGGGGGCGGGGGGCGCCACCGCGCGAGGGGAGCGCCGCCGCACCGGGCTGCGTCTGCGGAACCACACGTACTTCTTATACACACATAATTGCTCAAACGGAACCGATAAAAAGCTTGGCGAAAGTACACATCATGTCTACAACAGGACACAAGTCTGGCCTTAGAAAGGATGTTTGGGCCTGCTCTGATTGGTTCATACTAGTTTGCTCCCTTAATCTGCTCTTTCGACGCCCACAGGGTGAACAGAAGTTGTGCATTACCTATTATTTACCTATCACCACACAAATAAGTAATATAGACACATAATTTATCTTCCGAACATCCGAGGTAAATTGTCGAAAATTATTGTTTTTTATTTACTTTTTAATGAGCCTTCCAAAGTGAATCTAGAGTCATCTCTTTCCTCAGAAAGAATCCAAGTGTAATGAATGGTCACTATGATCCCTGCAAATGCCGATTATACAACACTGTAACATGGTGACCCACACCACGGCGGCCTCTTGAAATACGTCTGTGTCGCTGAGTTTCAGATCTCACACTCACCAACGAAAGTATTAAACAAATACTGTCATTTGAGGTTGGTCTTCTCTGTAAGTACCCCACTGATCAAGCATGTTTCTGGAATAAGTTAATTTGTTACCTGATAGGGCTCCTACGCGGAGAGCGGCGCGGGCTTCGCCGAGCCGAGCGCGAGCGCGACTTGCGCGGGGAGCGCCGCCCCACGGGGGAGCGCGAGCGCCGCCCCACTGGCGAGCGCGAGCGACGACCGCCCGAGCGGGACCGACGAGACGCCAGCGGAGTCCTATGAACAAATTAGCACTAAATATTTAATAACTGTAAATCCTGTCATCTGTTCCACTGACTTCGGTACGTAAGTCTTAAAATGAAGCTGAAGTGCACGAAGTTACTAATTGGAGAGATTCAGCTAGTATTGTCCATAAGATGACACGTAAGATCATCAGAGTCTCTTGTATCTAGCCTTTATAATTCCCAAGATTATTTAGGAGCAGCTAATAGTTTGAGAATAGGAATTTTTTATGAGATATGTTCCTAACCGCCTCCAATGGTACACAACAACAAATGCAAAATGCTGTCCCAACGACCACCAGTATGGGCGGTTTTAGTGGTGGCAGTTAGGCATAAGCCAGTGAATCTGAAATAACAAACAGACACTTCAACGGACGGAAACGCACTTGTGACGCTTCTGGTGTTGCTGTTGTGTCCATCGGAGGCGGTAATCGCTTACCATAAGGCTATAGGTTTGCTCGTTTCTTCCATACATCATTCAAAAGTGGTATCCACATTGCGAATCGAATTTCAAAATCATTTATTCAATTAAGACACAAAGTGAAATTTATGAACGTAACATTGAAGCTACAGTTAAAAATTATATATATACATATATATTATATATATGTTTATCTGACATATATAGTACCTTTAACGAGCAATTCTTCATGGTACCCATAACATAAGTTAAATCTTGACATGGGTGCCAAAGTTCAGCTACACTTGTGCTCCGAATATTTGTAGTTTTATTTTTGTATGTACGACTTTGAGTTTTTGTTATCTGGTTTTAAATAAATTATCTATCTATCTATCTTGCTTAAATTGAAAACTGTTGAAAGATTGAGGACCGGAACATATTGTTTATAATTCATTTAACGTATTATTTTAAGTTAGATCATCGCCTATCGAAGTGAAACCGTCAAATTGTGATATGTATATGTATGTGGGTATGTGACGGATCGCATTTCGCGCGCTGATTGGTTGAACAGCATACGTCCCGTGCCGGCATATTTGTTTGTTAATTCGTTTATAGCCGAATGTAAGGTATTTCTGGGATTTAAAATTGATTTCATGTACAAAGTAACTCACGGTTTTAGAATTACTTACATTAAAATTGATTGAGTGATTAATCAAATAAGTTCTAACCTAACTCTATGACCATAGAAAGGCCTACTGTAAGACCAATGAACCAAGGACAGTTGACAATTTGCCACGCGACATATTGTGATTTGACCGTTTTACTTTTCTTCTCGATATTATTTTGGGTCAGCTACTAGTTCAGGTTTTACCTGAATATCAGTTTTACAGATCGACTGACATCGAACCTCCGCAACCCTGAAGGTGAACGGAATTCTAAGGTTGAACTAGTCGTCAGTATGTTTATGGTCGGTAGCGACAGCGAAGAAGAAATTTTGCAGGAGACGGTGGAGAGGACCCGAGAGGACGACCTTCACTCGGACCCAATCAGAGAGCTTTAGAGGCCAGCCACGAGGAGGCGACGTAAGCGTTTGCCCTACGTCATCTAATTTGAGAGTTTGGTAGCAGACGGTGCCCGCTTCAGTGCGGGCAGGCGCTGGGAGTGGTCCGGAAGCGTTAATACCAGCAGTTCCTGGATACCTCCCTTCTCATACACCGTGTGGTATTAGTCGGTCTGATTGCGACACACCGCCCGTCGCAAACCACGGTGGGATGACCGCCCGTGGGGGTTTCCACAATTTGTCAGTATATTTGAGGGCAACTGACTTATCCAATAACGTTTGCTTGTTAAAGATTTTTAATTTCATTCTTTTTTTTAGTATTATTATTATCATTATTTTTAAATCAAGATAAATAGAACTTTAATTTAATAATAAAGTAAAAATGTAATCTTGTTATTTCATACAAAAATGTAGCTATTTTGACGTTTATTAACAAACATATTAGCAAAAAAACAAAAAAAATAATATATATATACTAATAATACTCTAACAACGGAAAACAAAATTTTGTCGCTTAGCATAAAACAAGGACTCCATTTAAATAAATCAAGTTATTCAGAAGGTGTGGTGGAAAAAACAAACTCATACTACTTTTGTGGGGTGTCGTGCAGATACTAATTTGACTTGACAGAGATCTCCACCTCTCATTAAAAACAGTAAAATGGTGGTAGTCTCACCTGGACCTCCTAAGGCCTGGGGACCTGGACCGGCGTGGGGACGGAGACCTGGAACCGTCCAGGTACAATTGTTTGTAGCCAGTGTGGCGCCATCTATATCACAATTATCGGTTAATTTAGATCCATCGTTCTTTCTACCTCAACCCCTGCGTAGAACCCCTAGGGGTTCATTAACACTCACTACACTTCAACCCCTAACTAAGCAGTTCAAAAATACTTATGTTCCTCTTGAAATGGTACTTTAATGGATACATTATGTTAGAGGTCAGATGTTAATTTGAACCAGGTCAGTTTGACCACTTCCTGATAAAACGAACATAAGAAAGGAACTAGTGAAAGGCCTAAATAGGCAAGTAGTTTTTACTTTAGGCCCTGTTTCACTGTTCCACCAGTCACAGATAAGTTCCAGATAGCATAAACTGTTAATCTGATGATTTGACAAAATTTCTAAGGAAGATATATAACCTATCAGATATGCTTTCGGAAACTTATTTTCTAAACACCGATGAATCGGGTCTTTATATTTCAATTCCCTAATATTGACTGCAATAGTACTTTGTACTGAGTGGGTCAAGTGTACTAGTGAGTGCCCATAGACCCCCAAGGGGATTCACATGGAGGTCTAAAGTGGAAAGAACGACGGGATTTTGTTTTTATTTACTAAAAGGTATTTACATAAAATAATCCCATCACCAAAGTAAATACTTCCACCCTACTATTATAGAAATAGAACCCTGTATACTTGAGTTACAGTACTCGTTGTAGTTGGATAACCAATGAGATGGTCTAAAAACATTTTCTACGAAAAAAAAACTGTACTTACATGCAAAAGAGAAATAATAAAATATTAAATAAAAATACACAAATAATAAAAAACAAAAAAATCAAAAATTATTTTTTGAGATACCAGAAACGAGCACACTAATTTTCTAATGGTAAGCGACCACCACCTCTTTAGAATCTTCAACTCTAGAGTAAAAAGTACGCTTAGCGTGCGAATAAGCGCTTTTCTTGAAAGCTTCAAATACAGACAAAGTTATTTGTCTTATTTAAAAATATTAGTGATCGGATAGCGGTCGAATTTCGACCATAATTCATTTTTTGTAGAATTCTGCACTCCTTCGCTCGCATAACTTTCGTGATAAGAGATGTAGAGTTACAAATAAAGACGAACATTCGAGAAAGGAAACGACTGTCGGTTCCAGTCGAACGATTTTAGATTCAGTTTTAATAATAATAATGAATTATGGCACAGAGCAATAATGAACTTTACTATAACAAACATAAGGTCGAAAAAAGATAGATTGTCGCACGATCAGCTTGTAGGTTCCCAATTGGAACATTCGAGAATGGACCAGTGAGATTTGTGGCGAAATAATAATTGTTCTGAATGTTCGAAAAGTGTTCGTAATACTCTTTTGGACGTCATAAGGTATATTTTTTGAATTATTCAAACCCTAAGGCTAAAATGAAGGGACTAATCTAGTAACAATTCAAATTCAACCTAAATTTCTTCAAAATACAACTTTATTGCTGTCTTTTTATTTCGTTGCATCAAATACGTATTCTGAAGAACTTTATGGTGCGTTTAGAGGCGTGGCACGCCTCGATAACCCTCAACAAACGCAAGCGAGTAAAAAGCGTTTGGCTTGGGTTGCTTGAGATTGTGATGGCTTGTTGCCGACCCGAGTAGGTCGGTTTATATAACACAGATCAAAAGTAGCGTGCGCGGGAGTTTGTGAGTGACTGCTAAGTCCTCGCAGGCTTATAAACATAGCAAGTGTTTGTGAAGGATTGTAGTTTCTGAGCGACTGCCGAGTGCCTTGCAAGCGTGTAATCATGGGTCCGAATGGCGTAAGAAAACGGTTCCCGGATTCCTCCCGTCTCAGGCGGAGAGTGGCACACCGTGTGGTTTTAGTCGGTTCGATTCCGACACACCGCCCCGCCGCAAACCCCGGTGGGGTGAAGGCCCGAGGGGGTTCCCACACGTAAAAAAAAGGCGCGTAATCCTAGCATTAGATTGAATTTTAATCGTTACTAGATTAAAATCTTCGTCGCAAATTCGAATGTTTGGCACTGAACATAAGTAATAATATTTTTTGATACGCTTAGGCATGTATATAAACAGTCCAGTTTGGTTTCTGCCGTACAGGCTCTGCCTAATTTGCTATCAGACGACCTTGTCTGAGATGAGTCAAGTTATTATTGATTTTAGTATAAAAAGCTTATATAAACCAAGTAAATAGTAATAGTAAGTATGTGCGAGTGTAGTCTGAGGAGTTTCCGACTTAACGATGATACAAGGCATTTTTTCGTATTCTTTTTATACTTCTTCCAGCAATGCTCAATGCAAATATGCACGTTTAAACTCACTGCTTTTGATTATCGAGTGCTGTCATCCTCCCATTGAGGTCAAAAGCTTTTCAGACCACCTAGTATCATAGTGCCGAGCCAATAGGCACGATGACTAATTAAAAAAACTGTTTTACGATATTCTGATATATCTCCTATTATCAAAAACATCTCTCATCATATCTCATATATTTCTACAAAAATTAAAGATTTAGTGGAAAAAATTACGATTTAAATTTTAAGTTTAAAATTCTCGAGAAAACGCACGGTGGTGTCATGGCGTCTGTTTGTGTAAGACGTAATGTCACCAAAATTAAACTACACAATACAGCTATCCGCCATGTTAATAAGATGAACACCAATCGGAGCTGTTTACGTCATTTATGCATAAAGCCCACTTTGTTTAGATATACTGTTTATAAGACCTATATATTTATCTATATATATAAAAGAAAGTCGTGTTAGTTACACGATTTATAACTCAACAACGGCTGAACCGATTATAGCTGAAGATTGCATGGGAGGTAGCTTAGAACCAGGAGACATACATAGGATATATATCCTTTTGACATAGGAGCTTTTATTTTCAGTTTGCGCTGCGGCGTTGACCGCGGTTGTTATTGTACCGCGGGTAGGCTAGCGGCGGGGCGGGCGGCTCAGCTAGTTATTATATATATTAACATGGCGGATTTCTGTATTTTGTAGTTTAATTTTTGTTAATTAACTATTAATCTCGCTCGAAATATGAAAATAAATACGATTTTTATACTCAAAGAACCGAATTTCATCAATAATCATATAATTTATGTGGTTCTTGGTTACTGTTAACGTGCCTATTTTCTGTTCCATCCAGTCATGGTTTTAATTATTTTTCTTAACCTACCGCTTCCAAAGAAAGGGTTCATGTATTAAATAAGAGCCATCACAGCCACTTAACTATAGTTCGATGGGGATTAAAAGTTATTTTCCTTTCTTGTCGCATAGACGGAGATCAGGACAAAGGGGAAGGAAGGCTCCTATGAGTTCAATTCCCTCCGTGTAATGTAACAAAACCAATTTCGTCGAAGGCTGTGGCATCACACCGATCAAACCATTCCATTTGTTACCAAGACTAGCTCTCAAATAGGCAAGTAATTCTTTACCAAAGCGTGTTTGATGCTACCATTCATTAGGGAATATGGTCTATTTACCTATTGGGGTCCTTCTCTTCTACTTCCAGAAGTTTCCTGTCCCAGCTTCCCGGAGAAGCTTGGCGAGCTCTCTTCATCACGTTGTCAATTTCTTTCCGACGTCCGGCCGGATTCGAGGGATCTGCTGAATTAAGTAGTATAAGTAAAAAATAATACTTAAAATCTGGACCATTGCGTAGGAATTTAACTAGCAATGAGATGTAGTTATATGAACCTTAGGGTTTAAGACATAAGGTAAAAAGTGGGATGGCTAAAGACAAACTGATTTTTATATAGGTTTTACCACCGATAAATATCTAGATACAGTAAATTCTAAATTGCCCAATGATGTAGAAGCATCTCAATAGGCCGCTGTAGTGTGGGCCACAATGCTGCATGAGTATTATGACCACCACTCTTGGATTCTGCCCATGCTTTTTCCAGGCAGAGTAGTCACTTTGGCAAGCTCAAATATAAAAAAAAACAAATGTTCTCCGTGTGGTAACGGATTAAGAGCAGTGACAGCCACCCACCAAAGTATTACTTAGAATAGCATACCATTCAACTTTCGTTTACAATATTATGTAACCACATTGTAGTCAATGCTGGATGTTTAATACTTTACTATGAGATTACTTTTTAAAACATTTGTGAGATCTTCAAAGTGTGTGTACTCATGTACACGGGTTAGAAGTTATACTTCTTTGGCGTAACAAGATAAAAATTTGAAAACTAAAATTTTGACTATAACTAACTTCAGGGTGTCGGTTCTTCGTGACGGTGTGCGCGCGCATCGTAAAAATTTACCCTCATCATTTTTCCTTAACGCGCCAAAAGAAGTAAAACTTCAGAGGCATTGAATTTTGAACGAAGTTTTATGACTAGAACTTGACCATCTCGTTATTGTCAGTCAAGCCCTTTAAGTAAAAGAATATTAATAGAATCATCATCAAATCATATTAACAACCTTTAACAATCCACTGCCGCACATAAGCTTCCTCTTAGATGGAAGGTTTTTTAATGGCATACAGGGCAAACAAGCACCTGATGGTAAGCGATTACTGCAGCGGACACGCGCAATACCAGATGCGTTACAAGTGCGTTGCCGGCCTTTGTGGGATAGGGTTGGGTTATAGGTCTCCGGTATCCTGGGTCCGGATGTGTTAAAACAGCATTTCCCGGATCCCTCTCGTCTCAGGCGCAGAGTGGCATACCGTGTGGTTTTAGTCGATCCGATTCTGATACAAGAAACACCGCAAACGCCGGTGGAGTGACGGTCCGTGGGGGTTTCAACACTTTAAAAAAATGTGGGTCACCGGTATCCGCAGTCATTCGGTGAACATAGCGCGAGCGCTGTTTTACACTGGTTTTTTGTGAGTCACTCCGGTCACGCCGGCCCATGCATGGCGCCGAAGCGTGGCCCTCCCTCGGTAACAATACCGCACTGATCAAACGGGTTGGTATCGATGTGTCAAGCTTTACTTCTCTTTTAAGTGGATGTTGTCTTGGTTAGTTTGTCCCCTTGCTCGCCTTTTCTTACACCCACGGAATAAATAGCGGTGATGTCCAGAATTGGACCTACTTATGCAACAAGGACCAATCCACACATGCTAAAATCGAGAAAATTATCCTTATCTCCTTATAGATAGGGTACTAATCTCTAATTAGATATTTGTGTAGATTACTTCCTTGTTGCATTAGTATGTAAAATAAAGTTTCTTCCGCTGTCTGTTAACTTTGACCTTTTAAAGCATGTACATAATGAATTTCTATCAAATTTACAGGAATACAGTGTAATTAAAAAGGAAGGTTTAAATGTCTAAATAGCTGCGCCCCTCGGTGTTTACCCGCGATTATTGTGCTACTATACAACATATTTAATTTATAAAATACTGACCAGTAATTCTCGAATGTTGTGGATTCCTATCCATATGAAGTCGGTTCTTTGAAGCCGCCTCCGCCGCCCGAGACACCGACCCGTTCCTTCGGGACGACATCCTGAAAAACAACGACCAAAAATAAATCCCTGAAGAAATGATAAAGAGGATACCAATCCATGATTGTCCTGGTCTCCACATCACAGTTAATAATAAGTGATCACTAATTTTGGTCAGTTATGGCTGGTTTACACGTATTAAGTAGGCAAGTGGTTAGCTTCATTTTAAATTAATTATAACTAAATTTTAAGTAGTCGAGTGTATAAACATGTTTGACTTAAATTCTATTTAGTTAGGTTAAGTTAAATGTAGATATTTTCTTTTTGGGAATGGGTTCGCGTATGGGCCTATATCGTTTCACACTGGTTTTGTGAGGCCGTGGTATCAGTCCGGGCGAGCTGGCCCATTCATGCCGAAGCGTAGCTCTCCTACAGTATAAGAATTTACTATGTACTTCGCTAAATAGGCATGATGACAGTAACCAAGAACCACGGAAATTACATATTTATCTGATGGGTTCATGGAGTTTAAAAATCGTATTTTTTTTTCATATTTAGAGCGAGATAAATAGTTAATTAACAATAATTAAACTATAAAATAGAGCAATCCGCCATGTTAAGTTGAACACCAATCGGTGTGAATTATGTCACTTATGCATAAAGGCTCACTTTGTTCGGATATAATCGATGATCACTTTACTGTTTTTAAGAGCTATAATTGTCACTGGTTGACAAATGGTGACGTCAAATCTTAGACCAACAGACGCCACAATCACTTTACTGTTTTTAAGAGCTATAAATTGACACTGGTTGACAAATGGTGACGTTAAATCTTAAACCAACAGACGCCACAATCACTTTGCTGTTTTTAAGAGCTATAATTGTCACTGGTTGACAAATGGTGACGTCAAATCTTAAACCAACAGACGCCACAATCACTTAGCTGTTTTTAAGAGCTATAATTGACACTGGTTGACAAATGGTGACGTCAAATCTTAAACCAACAGACGCCACAATCACTTAGCTGTTTTTAAGAGCTATAATTGACACTGGTTGACAAATGGTGACGTCAAATCTTAGACCAACAGACGCCATGACACCACCGAGCGTTTAACTGTGTTTGACAATAGGAGATACTTCTAAACATCATAAAACATAGTTTTTCATAATTAGTCATCATTCCTATTGTCGCGTTGACACGCGAACAATAGGAATGACGGAAATGGGAAGTAATTAATAAAAAAAATAGATGCGATTCTATTCTACTTATTTACTTATTAACTAAATCGTTTACTTACCACTTGTGACTAAAGAGCTGTTAAGTGATTGTTTACATGTGTGAATCGAATGAAAATCAAATTGAAAATTATTTAATTACTTTGTCGCTTGATACATGTAAACAGCCTATTATAAATGATGTATAATTTTATATGTTGGCGGTTAATGATATAATATTAATATGCCAGTTGGTACCTGTTTGAAACGTCATACAAATTCAAGGTTAATTCCAGTATTTATCCGTACTTAAGTATAAACATAGAACAACACGGGCTATCGAACAGATGGGAGTAACCATTGCATCTTTTTTCGATTTAAAGCAGTCGGTCACTTCTTGCAGAGGGCAGTTTTTAAACATACACATTCTAGATTCACATACAAAAATAATCGCCTGTCACTACTACCTCCACATAACAATTAACAAATCATTCAGAATTTCACATACACATAAATTAACATACATTGTGTCATAACAGTGCAATGCGAAGGTCTATTTGGGCTTATACCTTCACACAGGGGAACACTTCCTAATAGCTACTTCTCTACCGTTTTGCTCTATGTGTACAAATTACACGATGACATCCCTAAGTTAAAAAATGTTAATAATATTTACAATTTGTGTTATGGTGCCAGTAAAATCAACTGTATTCTTTAGGCGATTTGTAGAAATTAAGTTAAAATTGAGTCCGATATACCGATATTATACTACAGTAGAAGCCAAATTGTTATAATTCCAGCATACCACTCTAAAATGTAACGCAAGAAATATGTACATACAAAATAACTAACCCTGACTTACTGATTCATCAACAATAAATTAAAAATCAAATAATGTTCCACTGCAGGGCTCATTTCTCCTGCCAGAAGTGGGTTAATCAATGCAGAGACTAAACCTTAGGGTTATTAATTAAAAATTATAATACTTCACCTGATATACCTATCAAGAAAGAATTTTTCGAAAATTGCAACCAAGGTAAGTAACTAAAGGAATAACCAAATAACCATAAAATAACAAATAATCACAGGAGTGAAACCATAATCCATAATATGAAGTAATATTTGTGTGAATAGGTTTGATATCCCTCCAAGACCAAAGGGAGAATCTTTTAGAAAGCGAATAATTTTGTGACCAACTGAATGACGTCGACACATGTATTAACCGGTGTGAGAAATCTTATTGTGTGATGCAGGATTTCCTTTAAGTTTGGTTTTTCATTGTTAGATGGCCTTTTATCATATTTGATCAATGTATATGGTGACACAAGCAAAGTCACAATACAGGTACATAGTTATATTATTAAAGTCATAAACAACAACCCATAATGTCTCACTGCTGGGCTCGGGTCTCCTCTCAGGAGAGGGTTAAGGCCATACGTCCCCACGCTGGCCAAGTGCGGGTTGGGGACTGGCAAGAATACGTTGTGGCTACGTAAATCATGCCGTTGGATGTTTTTAAGCCGCCCGAAGGCCTCCAACTAAGCTTCACGACTGTTATCGTATGATAACAACCGGGACCGACTGCTTAACGTGACCTCCGAATCACGGAGACGCTCATGGTAACATGCCACCAGCGGTCACCCATCCAGGTACTGACCGCGCCATCGTTGCTTACCCTCGATAATTGTTTCTAATCACCGAGTGCAACTAGGCTATGAGCGCCTTAAAGTCATAGTCAGTCTTAATTCAAAGCTTTTGATATTAAGGATATTGCTCTTTCATTTTCTTGCTTTGATTACAGTAAATGATATGTACATCATAATTGTCACACATTTTATATACTGTGTCATAGTGGATATTACAAACATACATGAAACTGACACAAAGAACACCTAGATTGGGAACAACAATTTTTGTTCGACAAATTGTTGTCCCATGTGGGATTTGAACATTCAACAATTTTTGTTTAAACCACATTGCGCAGCAGAATGGTGCTGTTTAGTAAAATAAAGTCCACAGACAATCTACAGGTTTATTATAATATCACAAGTTTGACAATATACCTGCACACATTTAATCCGCATCTCGGAAATGGCTCAAAATGATTTTCATGAAATTAAGTATGCAGGGGGTTATGGGGGTGATAAATCAATCTACTAAGGATTCATTCTTAGAAAATTTACCAGTAAAAGATTACCTAATAAACCAACTAATCCAGTCGCTTAAAATAAAAGATATTGTCTACAAGCAGTAGCAAACTGGAATGGGGGAAGATTGCTCTTGATGCACTACTGACCATTGGCAAGCATAGGAACATTAGTGTATTTTTTTTGGACAAAACATACTTCCTAATTAATCAATAGTTCAGTTAGGACCATTAGAGATGTATTTGCCCATGCCATTATGATGGTCTAGTAACTATAAAACTATATTTTTAATACTTTAAATGGCTTAATACACTTTTATTATGTATAACTGTATCAATAGAATACTTTTTTTATTGTTTAAAGAAAGAGAATTTACTCTGAATGTGACCTCCTTTGAGAAAACTAGGCTTCATACTCATAGACTTAACTAAGAACAGTTATTGATTAGACTAAGAAAATATTATAACAGTTACATATGACTCATAGAGGTCAATTATGGGCAGAATTGACTTTCAATCGGGCAAACTGTCTAATTTAAGCCTTATTGCCACAAGAAAGTTAATGAATTGACCCAAGAATCACTTTATCCGACACGAAATCCGAATTTCTATTTATACTCTTACAAAATGGCGCCGCGATCAATATCGTTCACCTGCGTAGGGAACCATAAGAGAACTTACCTGAACGACTCCGCTCAAGGACCGGATGGAGCTAGGGCTCCGAACGCGCGCGGCGACTCGCGGGGGGCGAAGCCCCGATGCCTGGCGGCGGGCAGACGCGATGCCCGGCGGCGCCGCTGTAAAAACCGACATACTTAGAATGCGAGAGCGGCGCGCGGGCTTACGAGGCTTCGCGAGGGGCGAAGCGACCGCGATCAACTCAGGCCCACGCGAGGCGAACATGCAGCCTCCGGGCGCACGCGGCGAGGCCTCACGGTCAGGCCGAACGCGGCTCCACTGTGTTCCAAGGGCAGGCAGAGCGACGCTCCGCGGCAGCGACAGGCTGGACATCGAACATCAAATAACCACCTTATTAGTAATCACAAAACAAAGTTACGAACCAGTATAAACACGTAAACTTTTCACTGAAGTTCAATGGTATCTGATTCCGAGATGGCGTAATTCGCTAGCAGAATCCGCGACACGCCTTACGACGTTCATCGGCCATTTTGTATTGTAATTCATTGACCTTTCTCTTTCTCTTCGATTTTTGCGTTTCATCAAGTTGCGTTGCGAAGTGGAAGGGTTGACAAAATTACAATGACAACGATAAATTTTACAGGCGTAACAGTAAGAGAAAGTAAAATTTTATAAAGCTTATGAGATTTAGATAAATAATAAGTTACTTGAATAATAAAAATAAAGGTAATTTAATAAATATTTTTATGATAGTCTTATATTACGACATTCTTATCTTAGAAAACGAAAATTTACTAGCAATAATAAAACGACATTCCAGTGTAACCAGCGTGAAAATAATTAATTTCGTAAATTAAATATCTCTGAATGATTTTTAGATGTAAATACCTCCTAAGTAATATTTTCGTGGCATTACAGATAAAGTAAACCTTGAAGTATTTTTTTAGTATGATTATTACATGACAGCTATCACGCCGATGCCACATTCTCCAAAAGTTATTTCTACTACTGAGTAAACATTTCTACCAATAATCAAACAAAATAGTGCAGTCACAGCGTCCATGGTGGTGGGATGTGCTGTTTGCTCTTTTTTAGATTCTATCGTAAGACCTATTAAGTTTGGAATGTTACTATAACTGAGATTAACATTTGGGTTTAGTTTTAAAAGTAGAATAATTAAATGAAAACCATTGAATTCATACTAGTGTATCGAAATACGCTTAACTAATGTAATTATTGTTACTCAAAAGAATAAATCAAAAGTGAAACGATAAAGTACCTTTCTACAGATAAGAAAGACCGGTTTTGAATAAATAAAGGACCATCACAAGGGAGTCAAGGTAAGATGCCTATTTTTACGTTAATCATAACTTCGATGACGAGGAAAGTTATTGGAATGGAACGTAGGTAGTTACAGGACGCCTTATCTCAGCGGCCGCAATAAAAATGATTTACTGTTTTAATGTAGGTACTCTAGTCACAATACTCTAAAGTACCTACTGGGTACTATCAAATAAAAAAAAACAATTATAGCTATGTACTTATTTTTGTTGCAAGCAGTTATTTTAGTTACATAATTTTTTGTTGAAGACTTACTTTTGCCAGGGGCTCCTCCCGCGTGTATGTCGGTTGTCGCGATAAAAAGTATCTCTACACCGAATTTCATCAAAATTGGTTCAGCAGTTTAGCCGTGAAAGCGGAATAGACAAAGTTACTTTCGAATTTATAACATTAGCATGTTTTATATGTATGTGTATAAAATATATTTTTTATTTCTTTATTAATTAATTTTTTGTCAACTAATTATGTCCAGCTGAAGTGTTTATACATTTTTAACAATTTATAACTGTTACGTTGACCTCAACAATCAAAATAAACTATAATTTAAAAAAATATGTATAGGTACTTATATATATTAATTTAGAATTTATTAAACGTAACTAAAAATGTTAGGCGCTCATAGACCAGTTGCACTCGGTGATTAGAAACAATTATCGAGGTGGATGGCTGACCGCTGGTGGCACGACACCATGAGCGTCTCCGGAGGTCACGTTAAGCAGTCGGTCCCGGTTGTTATCATATCGATAACAGTCGTGAAGTTTAGTTGGAGGCCTTCGCGTGGCTTAAAAATATCCAACGGTAAGATTACGTAACCACAACGTAGTCTTGCCAGTCCCCAACCCGCACTCGGCCAGCGTGGGGACGTATGGCCTTAATCCTCTCCCGAGAGGACACCCGAGCCCAGCAGAGGGACATTATGGGTTGTTGATGAAGTAAAATCTTTATGTGATCTAAAAAATATTCTTGAATCTTTGTGTTATTTGTATTCGTTTATTGGCTGTTTTGTGAAGTCCACCACGACACAGGTCATATTCCTAATGTGGTTGTCACATTATTTTAAAAGTAAAAATAATTAAAAAATATAACGAGGCTGAGTCAATATTACATATAAAATATAAAAGATATAAATTATGTATAAAACATAAAATTATTTATTTTGTTACCACACAAGATGTATTTTGAAAACAATTTTTTGAGATTCCTTTTTGCCCCCAAAAATCTTCTTCTTTTGATGATATGGCAATCAGCCGGATCAATCCAAATCATACCGTGGGAGAGCCACGTTTCGGCATGAATGGGCCGGCTCGACCGGAGTGATACCACGGCCTCACAGAAAACCGGTGTGAAACAGCGCTTACGCTGTGTTTCATCGAGTGAGTGAGGATACCGGAGGCCCATACCCCAATCCAACGCCCCCTATCCCCCTTACCATCCCCTTTCCCCCCAGGCCGCCATAGTGTGGGTCACCATGCTGCATTGTTCTTTTTCGCATTGAGGATGGTGACCACCACTCTTGGATTCTGCTCATGCTTTCCATCAGGCAGGGCAGAGTCATTTTGGTAGCTTAAATATAAAAAAAAAAAAAAATAGCTTATTTCTGCCAATGTCAAGTATTTCAAGTCTTCAATTCTAAGTCTTCGAGTCTTCGAGTCTTCGTCGTGATGGAATTAATGATAAAAAATATAAAAAGTGTGGATGAAATGGGGACCGTCTTTCGCAAAAACAAAAAACGACCCCCCCCCCCATAAATCTTTAAATCTGTTTTATTTTGATGTATACAGTGTCACTCTCACGACTAAGACGAATTTATCGACACTCACATAAAAATACGGCAAGTCGTTCAGTTGTCAATATAAAAAAATCAAATGACCCTGAGTTAATCGTGAAACTGACATTTTTGTTCTGGTATAAATGTCACGAATATTCCTAGCAATAGTTCTGCGATTTTTGCGAAACATTACATTCATCATAACTGAACATATATAGAGGAAGGAGATATCAGCATATGGTCATGAGGTGAAGCACAGCACTGCCTTCTTGGGGAAGCTGACAGATTACAATTATCGTCACCTGCCTCGGTGACGCAATGGTAGCGAATGCGACTGCTGTGATAGAGATCTCGGGTTCGATTCCTGAGTCGGTCCAAATGTTTGTATGATCTGCAAATATTTGTTTCGGAGTTTGGGTGTGTACTATATACAATATATGTATTTACAAAAATAGTGTATAGTATATGTAATCATATCAGTTATCTAGTACCCATAGTACAAGCTCTGCTTAGTTTGGGACTAGATGGTGTTGTGTGTTAAAATGTCAGAAAATAAATATTAAAAATATTTAAAAGAATTACTTATTAATATTAAAAGTAATAGACAATGACAATAAGAATCTTCGAATTGGTCGGTCGGTTAAACCCGAATTACAAATGAAACACCACTCGGACGCTCCCTGGACGCTCTCTAGACTAATTCCGGTAATTCTGAAGGAATGGCAACCTCATAGCTAATAGAAACGTTTGCTAAGTCACGTTACAATCTGTTGCTAGGTCCGATAACACGGTTCTTGTTGAACGGGTATGTGTATAAGTGTGAGAAAGTAGGTACCTACGATTCCTCCACATAAACACGCGACCGGTGTTACCAGCCTACGCGCTTACGAATTATCTAACCAAAAAGGTTGGTAATCTTGTTGGAGTATTATTAAAAACACGTTTGGCAATATCGTAATGTCATTTTGAATATAAGTAAGGACCGCTATCGAATGAAATAACACATACTCTTTATGTTTAGCGAAGTTTACCACAATACATAAGAGAATATCGCATCCGAATCGGTTAAATCACTTTTAATATTAGCGCACACAAACAGACAGAGAAACAAACAAAAATTCTATATACTTATTTAGCAACCAGCTGAGCCTCGCAGTCTTACCCGCGTTTGTTGTTGTAACTGTGTGAATAAAATCTAAAAACTCCTTATATTGTCAGCTATCTGCCAGTGAAAGTCCTGTCGAAATCGGTCTAGCCGTTACAGAGATACAAACAGACAAGCAGACAGACAGACAAAAATCGAAAAAAAATTTTTATTTTTGTGTATCTATTGTGTATACAAATGACAGTCTCAATCTTTCTCATACTTAATTTTGTAAAATTACTGCTTCGATTGAAAGCTTGGGTACACTAAATCATTTTAAAATAAATAATAATAAAAAGTAGAAAACCGGATTCGTTCAAAAAATTAAAACTTGACCATAATGTAAGAAAAAATGTAGCAAAAGTCCTATCATTTTGAAATCCTCATTAAAAGCGCCAACTTTTAAAGCTACTTGCCCAACCAGTGTAGTAGATTTTTTTTTCAGTACAGTCAGTTCAAATTGAACAAAAAATTCAATTTCACTTTTGATATAAAATAAATAAATAAATTGGGTGGGGTGTGTGGGGGCGAACCACAATCTTTCGCCCCCAGCCAACCTCACCTGCACGCGGTGCACCCTGCTAGATAACAAACGAGGCTCTGGCGACCGACCGATGGCGGTATATCCATCCTAAAAGGCGTAACTAAATACAATAGACCGGTGATGGGCAGCAGCGTCACCGGTGCAACAAGTTACGCCCTGCGATCACCAACCCGCCTGCCCAGCGTGGTGATTATGGGCTGACCCCCTCCATGAGTAAGCAACAAAAGCCACGGCCCCCAGTTCCCGGTAGTCCCG
>PKRV01002141.1:0-76137 GCA_003709505.1 Hyphantria cunea
ACAATACAATACAATACAATACAATACAATACAATACAATACAATACAATACAATAAGTCAAGAAAAACTTAGCAATAGTAGTAAGCAGTATCCGTGTGGTAATGGATTAATACCCTACCTTTATTTATCCCTTGGGTGTCGTAAGAGGCGACTAAAGGAACAAACTATGCTGGACAATATCTATACAAAGAGAAGAACAATTTGAAACAAACACCATATAATATATATATATAAGTACTTCAAAACCTCCTTTTGTAGGAGAAATGTCGAGCGCTAAACTATTGAAGCTCTTGATATGATATTATGGCAATAGGGAATATGCATGTTTTTTATTATTTCTTAATCTGATCAATGAAGTCTCTATATCCTCTATATCATCGAAAAAAAATATAAATAGGCTCGAAAATAGTCAAATTAATTTTCAAAGTGAAATTTAACTTGTACTGACTAAATTTGAGCAATTCAAACGCCACCATTTTGCGCGCGCTTCTGACACAGCCAATGACGTCATTGTCATTTTGTGTTGGTTAACTATTAAGTGTTTTAGTTACTTAATACTTATTTACATTTTTAAATGCTATAAAAATACTGGAAGAAGGTAGTTTTTCTCACAAACACTACTAACAGAGTTTGAATTTCGACTCCGATAATTTCGATGACGGGACCATCGACGTCACTTTTCGTTTCGACCAATAGGAAGCGTTCCGTAAGTTTGAATTTGCCTCTCTTAATTTCATTTTTTATTTAATGTTTTCCGAGTTTAAATAACTACTAAATAAAAAATACCAGTTAAGTATATTGTAAAGACAATAAAGAATCTATCCATATATATAACATATATAATAAAGAATACATATAATAAAGAATCTCTATATATATGATAAAGAATGTAAAGACAATAAAGAAAAAAATATTTGAGACAAATAATTTTTTTATGCATAATCCCTATTACTGAGAAGTGTGTACGGTCAGGAAATTTTGGTAAATAAACTTGATATCGAACACAAAAATGTTAGGAAGGTTAAATGTTCTCCTTACCTAATCAGTGGACTTGCAGCGGCCATGACGATTCTGTGTGCGGCCAGCGGCACAGCGTCGTCACACACGAGCACCAGGTCTGAGTATCGGGCGCCACGCCACGCGGCACCCACCTCATTCAAGATGCAGGCGTGGTGTTTGCCATACGTCAAAGTTAGCAGGCCTTCGCCCATCATTCCAGCACTGCAATACAAAACAATTCATAAATATTTTTTAGAGTTACAAGTTCAATCACGAAAGGAAGTTTAATTGCGTATTTCAAATCAAATCAAATAGCCTTCATTACTGATATTAAGGGGATATTCTAGTGTACAGGCATGAATTTGAGGTATTTTTTCAGGTGCTATAAATAAAAATCAAAAAATATTTTTAGCATCCATTTTTTTACCAGGCGTTTATTATTATTTGAAGATTACAAAAAAAATAGTCAAAAAATACAAAATTGAAAGTGGTATGAGTTGTAGAAGTGGGGAGTACAAAAAAATGGCGCGCCAATCTTGTCATGATTGCAAGCTTTTTCAAAATCTGAAAAAAATAATAATAAGAGATTATTAACTTAGATAAATGCAGCTATCGTACTAACTAAGAAAAAGTGTAAAAAAATATTTTTTACTAAATTATGGCTGTCCGAAAAATGATACATTTTTTTCGACTTTTTTGGACTAAAAACCACAAATAGATAAAATAAAAAATAAACTAATTTCACTAACGGGCTGCCTATTCACTGTAACTAAATGCATGCCACACAAAGTTAAATACCTTATATATAATTCACTAGTCAAACCGCACATTGACTATTTAGTTGAAGTATGGGGAACCGCAAGCAAAACTATTTTAGATGACTTGCAACGTACACAAAATAAATTAGTAAAGATCCTTTTTAACTACAGTTTTCGTACTTCTACCAAAAAAATATATGAAGAAACCAAAATAATGACCATAAAGCAGACTTACATGTACTACACTTGTGTTCTGATACATAAAATATTAAATAGAAATATGCATACAAGTTTATCTTTTACAACAAACTATACTCGTCAAAAAATGAAACTAAGAAACGCAAGTCATATTGTGACTCGGCCACCTAGAACGAACTATGGTAGAAAGAATATTGAATTTGAGGTAGTCAAAATATATAATAAATTACCGTTANCGTATTAACTATTTCCTGTTTTATAATTCTCAAAACATACACAGTTAAAAAAAAAAGAAAAAAATACAAAATAATAATAATAATAAAAAAGTAGTCCAGATATAATAGACAATAACAAATATTAAATATATTAAAATGGTACCAAAATTATTAGTAGTAGCTACTTAGTAATTAATAAACAATAAAAAATTAAAAAAAAAAAAAACATATATAATGTTCATCTGTACTTCTAATTGCGTACGAGCAGAAAGTTTCAGAATTAGAGGAATATGGTATTTATTCGCATCATAGTAATAAAGGTGGTAATTGTACTTACAATACGAATGTCCCATCTTGTTTATAAATATCGCACATCTTTGGTTCAGTTGCTTGGGTTAATCGTGTTTACTGTGTTCGAGTGTATTTTAAGTTCATTGTGTTGTGCAAAATATATTTTACTACCCACTTTTGTTTTATATAAAACGCTCATTTGATTTATTTGTTAACATGTTTGTATGTTTTCTCAGTAAGTGAATTTTGTAAATTCTTTTGAGAAATAAAGTTTCTTTAACCGTAACTACTTTCTATCGCGATGTGGGTAAAAACATTCTTCAACATAAGTAGCCACGATTCATAGGAAAGTGCAAATACTTCGATAATATATCTTAAAGATTCTATAACTGAGATAGTAACAAAATTGTTATTATCTTAAAAAATTAAAAAAAAAACTAACTGCGATGATAACGCCGCGCTCCTACTTTTTACAATTGTGTGAAATTCGAGGCGTAACAAATAGCTATTGTACTAGACTAACGTGTGAAGACTTTTAAATCGTTATCCAAGTTTTTACTCTCAAACATAGACATAAATAAGTGCCGTCATTATAACCAAAATTACAAAAGATTTCTTGACTGTTTTTCGAATGAGTTTTGGTATTATCTAATAGTAGGATGAGTTAAAATAAGCCATGTTCGTTGTAGGTATAACACAGGACGTAAAAAAGTGAAATCATGTTGAAGCTAAGCCCGTCATAACGTTCTCGGTACATTGGCCTTGTTCTATGTCAGATTGAAAACCGCCGGTGTAAAGGAAAACAAGGCTGCACCCAACCGACTGTTACATTAACAAACGATTTAATATCATTATTCGCAATATTGAAATTTGTAACTACTCAGCTCACCTAGCCAAGTTGACATTCTGCAAGCGTAAAGGTTATTAGGAAACTAACAAATGTATGGGAAAAACTTCATCTCAATACTAAGCCATGTGGTCAAGATAAAATGTTTGCCAAATAATACAAGCCAATAGAGGCTTTAGCGATTGTAGAATCGACTGGAAACACTAACAGCTAAGTTTAAGGAGGGCAGGTTTTAACATTTTCGTACACCAATTACTTGAAGATACAACACAATAGCGCAAATAAAACAATTTGGATTTCTTAACTAAATTAAAAGGTGAGAAGAATTTAAATGAACACGAAGAGCTGACGTGTTCTTGGGCTGTCAAAAGTGGCAACAGAAGTCCTAGTCGCAGGTGCTAGAAAGCCTGTTGCAATAGGACCTTGGCCCAATAAAGCATCGTATCGTGCTATTAGCGTTGCGATAGAAGTGCAAGATCGTTTAAAAGACGATCAAGAGGTGCTTCTTTAGCATTGTGTTGGGGGTTTAGCAACTGTGGGGTCATAAGCTGAGGAATAATGCTTATTGTTGTAGGCAACCGTTTCTATCGTCGGTCTGTTTCTTTTTTGTTTAATTGCGATGGTGTATAAAGTATAACAGGTGACAAATGAACGTAAATGCTGCTGTGAAATGTTTTCGTAGATCATCTTAATTTTTGCTATGTTACACTGTAATAATCAATTCTTTGTTGACACGGCACTGTTTGGTTTGAAAGATAAATTGTTAAATAATTGAATTTATATTAGTAACATATCTTTATAAAAGTTGTTATATTCAAACAAAAATGATATATTTCAAGCTAAAATTATTTTGTGATAAGATTTATGATCAAACACAAGTCAGAGATTTGTATAAACTTTAACTGAAATACTACATTTTCTTTGGTTAAAGAACATCAATAAACTCCAATTCGTACGATTTGACGAAGAGGGATTTACCTGAGCGTAAGAAATGAGGAGCCATTGGAACAAAATTAAGTGTTTTCAAGCCTTCTACGAGCACAAAAAAAGACATGCGTTATGGAAGACCGTGATGATAAATTCTCCTTGGGCGATAAGTGTGGGTTGAGTTTGTTGTAAATGACACTTTTAGAAGGCTATTTAATTAATATCAAGCGTGTATTATATGACATCATTACAATTGAAAAACAGTGAGTGAATATATTATTAACATACATGTGTCACTTTTTGTAAATGAACGTGGAACAAACAGAAGGCTGAGCGATGACAGCTGGTAAAAGTAACAACTTTTGAAGATTGATAGATAACTGCTTATTGTTTTATGATTTCAGTAAATTATTATATAAACTGGTTTCATGATAATATTTGCCATAATCGCGATATAGAACAGGTGATTATCAGATATACATTTTGCATACTCTCTGTAGAGAGTAGCTAGCGGTTTGTATTAGATACTCAAAGCAGACACGCTTCCTTATTAACACTCATTGCAATTTGAGTATAGTGAAATTGGAAAAAATGAGAACTTAAATTCAGAGACTAGTTTCTTAAGTTTGTGTATGGGTGATACAATATTATTTTCCCCTTCAAGACGTCCGTGACAGTTTTCTTAGGTAATTTTCTACTTACCGGTGTATTAACAAAACAAAAAGTAGTAATGCTTGTCATCATTTCCTTAGCTGATTGTCTCTTTTCGTTATGGGTGTCTGTATTGTCCTTGGGCGGCACTGGGCGGGACAACGTAACAGTCATCTGGCTCCGATACACAGAGCCATTTTCAGGCCTGGCCAGCGATGCGAGGCAGGCTCACCCGCCATTGTGCTTGTGAAGCCGCTCGAAACGATGCAGTTCCCATGTTTTGCATCGAATTAGCGTTATGCAGAGTTGGCTGTTTGTCTGAAGCCGTTTCAAGGGTTTTCATAGGTTTTTCTAAAATGCAGGCGATGTTTTATATAATTGAATGTGTGTAGTCAAGTTAGTTGGATTTTGATAACTTACATAATTTAAAGTACAGAATTTACATGAACCAAGAGTTGAGACGACTAAAAATGAATTAATAATAAGACATTACAATACTATTGCGCTTGCACATTGAAGTGTCAATTACCAATATGAATATTCAAGAATAAAGAGTTGGTATTAGGTCTTCATTTTAATAAATTAAGACCTTAATAATAAATTAATTACATAAAATAAATTTCTAACGGAGACATAATTGTCCCCGTTAGAAATTTATTTAATGTAATTAAAGATTTGAAATAAGATGATTGGATTATATGAAAGATATATCTCATATATAAAATTCTCGTGTCGCGGTGTTTGTTAGCAAACTCCTCCGAAGCAGCTGGACCGATTTTTATGAAACTTTGTATGCATATCGGGTAAGTATGAGAATCGGCCAACATCTATTTTCATACCCTTAATTTATAAAAAAAAAATTATAAATGGCTAAACAACGTTTGCCGGGTCAGCCAGTAAATCTATAAAACGTGGGAGAATTTAAAGACAATAGACGAGTGTGAAGGTATTATTGTAATTGTAAGGCATTTTTGGCGTATGATTACTCGATTAAGTGCTTACGTAGTGGGTTTCTTAAATTTTTTATTTTAACTTGTTAAAGTACATTTTCAACATATTAAGATAACTTTTAACAAGTATTGAAAACAGTTTTACGTGTAGCTTATTTGCAAATAGTTTGTTACAAAAAAGTTGGTATTTTAGGGATTTGTAGATTACGGTAAAGCAAAATTAGCGGGTTACTTGTTTGACCTGTAGGTATGTCTCTTCATGTTAACTCAGTTTTTTAATCACAAAAAAGCTGAGTGATGGTAATGAAATTATTAACAAATTTTGGAAACATTTTAGCGCCAAAATATTGTCTTTTCTATCTAGTAGCGTATAAATAAAGTTTTAAAATGTCAATACTAAATAATTATATACGTTTATTGTGATTTTTAATAATTTTTATTTCATTTTAAGATTTTCTGTTAAAAACTTAATTTAACAACGAATTTTGTCAAGTAAGCTGCCATCTCATATTGATCTACAGCACTATACTTTACTTTCATTTTCTTATAACTTTCACAATCCGCCGCGAGATGGGAGTAGCAAGTTGTCAAAATTGTCTAACAGATGGCTCTGCAGTACTTGTGAACAGCAAGCTACGACTTTATCTAAGGCTGAATGAAAGATAAAAGTAACGTTTTTATTTGCATGGCCTTTTACACGCGACCTTCGTTCAACACTTACTTTCACCAACACTTTTCAGTAAACAAAAATCCGGATATTTAAGAATAAACACAATCCTTTTTGCCCGTTACTCGCTCATTTGGAGCAGATGAAGGTAAATCGGTTCAACACCATTTCAACTAAAAACAGATATATTTATTTATTTATTTTTTATTTATTACTCTTTCACAAAGGTACATGTAATACAGTACAATGCAGAACAATGTGTAACAACTTTAGGAAAACCTGTGTTACAGATCACCAGGTTTCCTCAGATATTTTTGTTGGATTGCAACATTTAATTTTATTTTAATAATATTTTAACTCTAACAATAGTCATTTAGTAAGTGTTACTGGGTCTGTTTTTCGAAAAACATTTCTAGGAAAATTATGCACAGGAAATGGTTATTGTTACAATGTTTTCATTTATGTCGTAATATTGGTTTTCCCATAATGAAAACTGAAGCTTTCAATTCACTGTATGTTTTATGACTATTACCTAATAGGGACGGACGCCAGGGACGAGGCTGTAGAGGAGCAGGCGGTCTCGGTAGGCCTCTGTCTTTTAAACAGGGGCTCTACCAATACATGCGTGCGACAGCAAGGGGTGGTGTCTGGACGCCTATCCCTGGGGAACCCCACTGAATAGATTTTGCGTTGAAGTCCCTCAGCACAAGGACGTGCCCAGACGCAAATATAGTGATAATTAGTTCAACTTTCAAATTGTCATGTAGAGTTCGTCCTCCGGTTGCGGAGTTCCGATGTTAGTCGCTATAGGGAAAAATTGATATTCAGGTAAAACTGGTAGCCGATCCATTATAATCTTGGAATAATAAAGTCTAGCAAGAAGACCTCGTTTTAAATGTATGTATTTACAGAAAAAGTAAATATGTATTCTATCAGTCAAATTTTGAGGTTAGGTGCCTACCTAACCTCAAAATTTATAAATCTATTTCTCTTATTTGAAGAGCAGGTACTGCTAGTTACCTTCTAATTTCTTTCTAATTTCTTCTAATAAAAAACCCTTAACCGTTAGGGAAAAAAACTTGCCAAATCATGAGTGGACATCGAATTCGAATCATAGGCATGCCTATAGAAGTCGGTGATTCTTGTATAAAAATTGAAATGGAAATTGGAAAACAGTAAAAATTATCGTATACTAGCTGAGCCCCGCGGTGTTGTCTGCGGTTGTTGTTGTACCGCAAAGCAAAGCTGGTTGTACCAACTCAGAAACCTTTCTGTGCTTATGCACAACACTTTGCTGAATATCGTTACATGATCAAATGTATAGTTTACGATTCTATAAAGGACATACAGACATTCATTTTTATTATCTTATATAGACACTTTAAAAAAAATTAAAGAAAATTGATAACAGTTTTTAGTTGCAGATGTTCATTTATTTTTTAAAAATAAATGAACATCTGCAACTAAAACCTGTTATCAAAATAGGTCAGTGATTAAGGCTAGTAACTGTTTATTAATAATAGCGAACAATTCAATATTGTTAGTCGTTCACAACTAGGTTTTAAATTAATTGCTTTGTATATCGCATAAAGTAGGTATTGATTACATCATAAGGAAATTGAATATGGTTTATACAACAAACAAAGACCAACAATACATTATATTAATGTTGAGGTTTGATAGTTACAACTAACGAAAGCTTTCCATAAAGCATTTATTTCATAATGTAATATTTTTTAAACGGATCAACAAACAAAAAGATGTATGAGACCTTTTCACAACCATTTCACAGTAAAAAAATGACTTATTACGATACAGTTCCTGGATTCTGATTTACCGGTAACGAAGGGGTAAACCTTCTGGTTTACCCCTCTGTTATCATTTAGTTACATTCTTGTATTATGAGTTGGTTGATGTGAGTAGGCTCCAGTGTACTTGGTAAAATTCCAACCAAAAACAATTAAAACCTACTTCAATGACGCATTGCTCTAGGTACTCCGAAGACGCGTCTATTTGAAGATATCCGAACTCACTCTGTTTTGACACAAATAGAATTGTACTCATTTTTGTTTTGCGCTCATCAATACTTGATGCATCTCATCATTATTACTCTATTCTAGGTACATGGCTAAAGCCTTTTTTATTTTGCAAAACCTTTACCATGGCTATCTAAAAAATCCCCTTTTCAACTTTTAAACAAAAACCTTTACAATGTTACTGCGTGAAAAAAGAGATAAACTAACAAAGCTAACTACGCACATATACTAATAGTATGAATAATTCATGAGATAAGAGTAAATAATTATCAAGATATTTACAAACAAAAACTCAACACGTCATATTCATAAAATAACTAATGCCAGAAATACACAAGGAATAATTAACGAGAACCAATTAACACTAACAGCTGTCAATGTACAGGAAGAAGAAAAACAAAAAAAATACAATAACAGGTACAATCAACATCTATAAAAATATCTCAATCAGTCCAAGAATCAAGGTTGGCTCATAAAAGAAACGCCCGCTGACTTACATAATCCTGCCCACACTAATTAAACAAGTACCTACCGCGTAACCTAGAACAGTTGACATTACACTCTTACTTGACCACAACTCATATTAGATTGTTGTTCTCCTAATGGTTTTTAACGGAAACTCTGTAAAAGGAGGAATAGAACGATTTAATTATACCTCAATACGTACTTCATAAAGAATTAGTATCTAGTTGAAAGAGACACAAGTTATGGTTTCTTTCTATGGCGATAACGTATAACTTTTAAAGGAATTAATTGGTTGTTAGCTATGAAATAAGTATAATAAATTCTTATTTATGAGTTAATTCAAACGTGAAATATTAATGGTATGATATGCGGTTCAGTTATGTTTTCTTGTGTTAAAAGAAAAACAGTATTAGTATAGAGGCAATAAAATTAAAATTTACTGTACTAAGTAGAAAGACTCAAAATATGTATAATTAATATAGATTAAATTATTCAAACATAAAGCTATCTAATTGGACAGGAAATTAATATATTAATATTACATGTTACCTAAAACTTGCAAGTAAGTAAAAAGCAATCTAAATCGATATTTCATAAGTTGTTATTCTCTATATGATAATCTAAATAATGATAAGCGCAATAATTCCGCATTACACAAGAAAACAAAATATTTTTTTAAGTTTATCAACACTTCAAACTGATTTTTTAATAAAAAAAGTGACAGTCGGAATATGTGATTGATAGTAAAAGAAACACAGCGGCTAGTAAACGGCGGTAAATAAAACATCTTGTGAAACATCGTATTGTCAATGTTGCAAGGCTAGAAATTGTACAAGACAGTGACTGTAGGACTAATGGAGCGTACGATTAAAAAAAAGTTGCAACTTTCGCCGTCCGTTGGCAAATAATTGAAAGTTACGAAAATATCTGTGTCAAATCTTGATTTACTTATGTTGATTAAAATTTAAATTGTGTAATGTATCGAAGTAAATCGTACATTTTTGTTTCTCATCCAAAAAATAAGAAATAACTAGACCAAGCTGACCATTAACGAGTCACTGACACCTATAAACATTACCGGAAGAAATTCCAGTAAATATATTAAATTTAATAAAATACGATTCTCTTCGAATTCTGTTTTAAATTTTTATGCGTGTAAGTTCATGCACTTATTTACATGTAGGACAGACTTAAGGACCTGGGCATGCTTTACCAGGTAACCTTTGTTTCTTGTAAGGTAGATAATAGTTTTATAACTTACGAATATAATTATTTCTGTAAACACTGCCTCCGTGGCGCAGAGGGAGCATATGCGACTGCTGCGCTTAAGGTCTCGGGTTCGATTCCCAGGTCGAACCAAATGTTTGTATGACATGCAAATATGAGTTTTGGTATTTTTTATGTATATGTATGTTTTTCAAAAAAATGTATTTATATCAGTTGGCAATACCCATAACACAAGCTCTGCTTAGCTTGGGACTAAATGGCGCTATGTGTAAGATGTCCAAAATATTTATTTAAAGGAAACGACTGATAACTTTCCTCGCATTTGTAGTTGTATGATATAAAGTTGATGTTAAATCGTGGAAATATTGTTAACATTTTATTTTTATGATATGTAATCAACCCGGACAAAAGATGCAAAATGCAATGACTGCTTTAACAAAAAACTTATATTTAATATAAGTTTTTTGTTAAAGCAACGACTTAACGAACGAAAAGGCCACGAAACGTGTTATTTCTATGACTGTACGAACCTCGACAAGAGAATCATATTCCTCTTTTTTACTTAAAAACAAGAAAAAAGTCCCCTGTTAATATTGACCAGGTTCCAATTTCAATAATGGTTTTTAAATTTGTTATTTTCCCTAACTGAATAAGTAA
The DNA here is from genome assembly GCA_003709505.1 of Hyphantria cunea. Lineage (NCBI taxonomy): Eukaryota > Metazoa > Arthropoda > Insecta > Lepidoptera > Erebidae > Hyphantria > Hyphantria cunea. Next base: position 10,890 of record PKRV01002141.1, read on the forward strand.
TTTTTTTTGTTAAAAGGGAAAACCACTACACCTATTTGTTTAAACATTTGAAATAGTAAGGAAAGCTTTCAACGTAAAACTATTGTTTATGAATAAGATTGTGACCCAAGTATTAGTCAGTAGCATTTAGCAGTTAGCGAGTTTATCAAAGAATGATTAAAATGATCAAATAGGTACAATGGTTTCTCTATAATTTTACTTATGTTTTTTTTAGTAATTTTTAAAATTAACTATGCTAAGTTGAAATAAAATCTATAACAAGCTAAATTTTTTTTAATAAAGTCTGTGGAGGCACGGGCCACATGTTCCTCCAACAGAAAGGGAGCATCCTCCAACCAGGCGCGGTGATCATGCCTGGCGGGCCACTGCCCAACGATTGATGTTGGGAAGCTGTATATATGTTAATCGCCGCGAGAATTTCTATTGCGCGATTCAGGATTGGTAGCTTCTTCGCACACTACGTTACTCTTTAGTTCAGTGTATCTTCGGTAGATGGCGTTGTTATATATTTTAAGTTGTTGCGCTGTATGTGTAAGTCGCCACAAAGACCATTTTTATCGATTAATCATACACTAAAAGTGATACTCTTATACTGCTAGACCGATATTTACCAAACTAGCTAAGAACCACCGCAAGGAAACTAGCTTTCAAATGAAAAACCGCATCGAAATCGATTGAGAGCTACGATGCCACATATACACACATACGGATATCGACGTTAAACTTATAACACCCCTATTTTTGCGTCGGGGGTTAAAAATCTATCTGGTCAGCTTAGTGCAGTAGGTTTTTTTAAGAAAAAGCTTATGTCCAGCAGTGGACTTGTAAAATCTGTTGAATTTTCTTTTAATAGTAAATAAGATAAGTAAATACATTCCAAGGTGCTTTTTGGCTTTTGTTTATCTATTTTCGTAATGTTTTTTTATAGAATAGGGGGCAAACGAGCAGGCTTATCGCCTGATAGGACACCACTCAGGTTTTCCGTGAGGCCGTGGTATCACTCCGGTCGATCCGGCCCATGCATGGCGAATTGTGGCTCTCCCACAGCAATCATTATGTAAATTATGTAAATAATTCCGAAAATATTATAATTTAGTGTTGCTAAATGTTAAATAACAATTGTTCATATAATAACATATTATATTAAGATAGAGTGAGTTACCAAGGACGTTAAATTGGGCTGTTCAATCGCTTACGTAGTTGTAACACCTTTACATTGTATACAAAAGGGTTCCAAAACATATTTTATTCGTATTACGCATATTATCTATTATATTAGCATATTTGTCAGTCCATGAAGACATTTATTGTTAGAAAAGAGGCTTTATATTCTGAAATTTGACAGAATGTCGTGTACGATGTGACGATTAATGTTTCGTTTCAAAATGATCAAGATTGTTGATAGATTAGGAGGATTTATAAGATACATAACAGATAGACATGAAGTAACATTTGTAAGAAGATTTCATCCAAAAATATGTGTTTGTGTAATTGTATAACAAATTAAGTAATTTGTGTTAAAAGTAAGGGATGTAAAGCGTGCCATTAATAATGCGATAATATGACTTCCCTATAGCTGTTATAACAATTATTCGTCATGGGAAATATTGCAGCGTTATGTGAGTATGGAACTGTGAAATGAGCTGTTTTAATGTTGCGCAAACCACCGCGTTGGCTTACAATGTTGCCTTAAACAGTTTGTTGCTTAATAGCTGTCACCTAACAATCAGAAATAAACTACAAACTTTGAGCGTATTTAACACGCAAATATCTCTAAATTTGACGATTATAAAAGCGAGCTACTCAAATTATTATTAATAATGACCTGATTTGTTTATACAAATTATAAACCATAGATCAAACGTAAATAGTGTCCTCATCTCTCTGAGGTCAGTTGCATTAAGTGCCTTGTAATATGATTTTTCTAGATCTGATGACAATTACTGACAATGAAACAACGTTGTTGAGTAAAATCGTCTTGAGAACGAGTGAACTGAAGGTAAAAATGTCATTGGCACTATGGACCTATGAAGGTAAAACATTGTTTTAAGACTTTTGTTGTCAAACGATAGAAACAGTAAAATTTAAATGTTATGCTAATATTCGCTTTAATGTAAATGAAGTCATTACTTAAATAATGAATAATTTATACATATTTGGTTTATTGATAGAACGCCCTCGCATTGGAGAATAAAGCGTTTATCTATGCTTTTGAATTGCTAACTACTAATTTTCCAGTATGTTATCCAGGTTAGTCCTCCGAATGCATCGATGAGTTCTGATTGGTACAACGAATCGACGCTATTCTGTCCGTTCACTAACAATCGCACAGAATCTCATGATCTGAATTTACATCGTCGTGAACAGTTTTCTGCTCTATTTACATTACTGAAATGATCGGTTAAATTAAATTGTCTGTATTCATTTTAACGCCAATTCAGCAACCCGTCGTAATTTAAACGACATTCTTTTACGGCTTTGACTTCACACCGGACACTTGCGAAATGTTAATATTCCAATGAAACGAGCTACCCGCCATCATCATAATAATAAAACGAAAACGATAATTTGAATAATTTTATAATAAGGAAGAGGTCTACCTCGTGAGATTGGGAAGTCACAACAATAATACCGGTAGTGAACAGCTTCAATGACAAACCTACTTACAAATGTACTTAGCAACAGGCCAGACCCCTTTACAAGCTTCTAACATGCGAACGAGGTATGACAGAAAGCGATAGTGATGTAAGTCGATAGTCGTCAAACAGGAAACCGCTGGGAGCGCGTGGCGAGCAATACACCGCATTCGCTTTGTGCTGCGGCCTTCGGACGAAATGTTTGGTGCTAGCACAGCGTTCTGCGGCACCACCTCATGCATTATGTAACTCCACTACACAACAAATGCCACTTCATTCATAAGAACAAGGCTCACCTTTACGAACTCTGCCTCATGCCATGCATTACCTGTCATCTGAATTGCGATTCTGACAAATGCTGTCTTTTTTAAGTGTTAATAACATCGGCAAAATCAAATTTATTAGCACATAAACTTGAAACGAATTCAAATTTAATTTAAATTTAACTTGATTAAGTTATATTTACGTTTTCTTTTGCGTTTCAAAAGCGAGGACCTCGTCAAATTATTCATTATAATCAGTACCGAACCACGAGTCAAATGAGATCATTGCCATTACGATAATTTGGGTGATAATGATTAGCTTTACGTTTTACATTCATACCAAACTTTACTTTTTTTCGTTTGTTTGTGTATTCACATCTGCATTTAATAAAGTCCAATAAAAAGTTTTAGTTGACAAAGATTTAATATCTCTAAGTTTTACTTGGAATATTAGAAATGACTGCAGTTGAGCAAATCAATAGTGAATGATAACAATTTGCTGGCACGGGTGCCATTAACGTGTAATTTATAAATACCACGATACCCTTGTACGAGAGAGTCTTGGGCCGAAAGCGAGAATCAGTTTTACCTTCGATGATGCTAAAATAGCTACGCAGTTACACTCTCACCTTGCGTTTGATTGACGATCGATCCCTTGTGCCAGATACTTGTTAACTGTTACTGCAAACAACTTTAATGTACATACACGCTTATTACAAATGTAACGTCGACCGTTTTGGAATGTGATTGCAAAACATAGATAGCCGCCGAGTCAAATGAAGATTTCCTCTGTTCCCGAGGAACTGACGTCGGCTTCGCTGGGTCGTCCAATACGACGCCTATAGCGCATTTCTAGATTTTCGCAACTGTTTTGGTTTGGAAACAAATCGAGTTCGTGTTCGACATTTTGCGATCACTGTGGCAGTTAGACGACTATTTATAAAGAACGTGTCTAGGAAAAGGTCGGATTTGATTGTCGGCAGTCATTTGAATATCTTTGGTGTTATTATAGCAAATTATGATGAATTAAATCGTCTATATAGAGGCGTTCTCACGCCGCGAAATTCGTTGACCTTCGCATCTGTGGCCGCTTTGTAACAAATTGAATGTAGCTATATTTATATTGACTAAAACTATTATCTAAAAAGTTACAGACGATTGTTCGAATCGATTCTGCGATTGATCTTTTTCATTAACAAGCCATCATTTTTAAGAGCTATCTATATAAACAAAAGGACGTCTTCTTTGTTTCATTAATATCTATTAGCACCAATCTCTTCCGTTTACTCGACTGTTCTCTTCAAACGATTCGAGGTAAACCAGACTCGTCCAAGGTTCATTTTGAAATAGGATGGCACTTGACCTTCAGGATGAAAGTCAACAGTATTGCGCAACGTATCGGCGCGCGCGCCTCCGAACTCTATGCTAATAGCCGAGCACGAGACACATATTGGAACCTGATCATGACCCACTTCCATGTTCAAGGATTTCACATATTTGGAATTCAATGATTTCAAAATTGAGAGAATTTTAATGCGTGTTTTGTTAACATACCGCAGATGCATTAATGTTTTTGTGGAATAATTTCATAACCTTTGAGAATTATAGACCTGAAAAAACTAGATTTTCTTTGGTTTTTCCGAATTCGAATGACGCAAACGAGGACCGCACAATAGATTGGGAATGTCGAGTAACTCATGTCATTAATCACCTTGTTGTTAGAAATTCTGTCACTGACACGACTCCTAAAAGATCAACATGTCAATTTTTAGAATGTTGTCAGGTTGTAGGACCGGACTAGATTTTTCACCACTCCTTTCTACACATTCAACTGATTAACTTACACACACACATACACGTGATGTTTGTATTTATTTGTGCACGTGTGCGCGTGCGTGTGAATGTGCGTGAGTGTGTGCATGGCAGCACACACAGAGTTGTTGCGCCTGCGCATGTGGTGGTGGAGCGTGCGTAGATCCGCGGGCACGTTGCATAGGAGGGGGGAGTTAGCGCCGGCGAGCGGCCCGCGGTTTTGTAACAGTGTTTTATTTCAAGGTCACTTGAGCAGTTTTTAGAAAGTTACTTCACTGAAGTCTTAGGTAAAAACTCACTTTTGCATCGTTCAAGTCAACTCGAGAGCTTATAATATTATTATTATTATATTTTGGAATTTATGATAATCCATAGCCATGTCTGTTTTTAATTGAATATTTCCTGTAAAATCTTAAGTCTGTATACCAAATGCCGGTCCTGAGTATCAATAAGGACTGTTGTCGTTAATAATTATTTTTGCATAATAGTTCATAATTGTCATTTATTCACAAGTATAAATATTTTAAATTATTATTTTGTTATGAAGAAATTGCTTGACTTACTAATAAAAGAATAAGTAAATCAAAAATGTGTCAGAATGTGTAAAAAAGGTTTTATTAAAACGTTTTTTCATTTAAAAATATCAGATTTCAGCATTTCTTATTTCGCCACATCGTCACTCACTTCCATATATGAAACCGTGATCTTCTCCGAGTCGAAATGATGAAATTTAGTCGGCTGCCATTTCGTAAAGTTGCATAACGACGAACACTAAATTTTGCTGTCAGAGAAAGTATGCGAAAGGCTTTACGTAATACGACCACGTAACTGTTGTAGCGACTCAGTTTTGATTTCCTTGCTTTTATGTCCATCATGGTTACGTGAATTTTTCGGGGTAATTTTAAGAAGCCTCAATCTCGTGTTGTAATCTTAATAAGCCTCATTCTGTATCTAAGTTTCTTTTATTCAAGACATCAGTCATAGTTTGATATTGTTAGCAGCAGACAGCGATACTGTAGAGCAAAAGCAAGATAAGTTTTGCGACATAAAATTAATTACTAATTTTAAAATCTATATATCTATCTTACTATACGTAAACAAGGTTTTTACATTTTTTATCTATTTGTCGGTCTGTCTGTTTGTTCGGCTGTTGGGCTAATCACTGGTAGATAGCTGATGTAATATGGAGTAACTTAGGCTACTTTATTTAGATTAGCTTTGCCCAGTGGAGTTACCCGCGTAAAGGTACAGCAATAACCTTACTTAGCTAGTTATAAATATAAGCAAAGATTAAGCACTGTACGTGTGAGAATCATAATGTAATCACTGCCCTAAATTCCGAGTTATCAGTGAAGTCAACTATCAGCGAAACCGTTTGTATGCTACTGTGCTAGATAAGGAACCTGGGATATGTCTTCAACTGTCACAGTTTCTCACGGTTTGATCTGTTTATATTTCCAATTTTGAAGCACGAACACATTACACTAACTCTATCTACCTCTGTCTGTTGCGCTTTCACGGCTAAACCACTGAATTAATTGTTATCAAATTAAGCCTTTGAGGTACATCAATTCTTGCAAGGCTGCTTTTAACCATGATGACCTATGTACTCACAGGTGGAGCCACATGCAAAAGTTGCAAGTGAAAAAAAAAGCAATTTAATGAATGAAACTAAACAAATTATGAATTTAAAATTAAAAATAAAATATTATGATCATTATAAATATGAATATTACTCAACTTCTGCCTTTCATATAAGTGAAATAATAAAAGATGCATAATGTGTAAAAAGATAAGACAGTGTAAAAGAATTAATTTTTTTCGTTACATTTGCATCAACCGAGTGTGACGGTTGCTTAATTGGGAAAATGCGCCGTAATTTTAATGAGATAACAATTGTCTTTCGCAACCACTGCAAACATTGGGTAGATGTGGAAAATTGAGTATATTTAAAAAAAGTTGCCTTACAATATACTAAAATTAAAGGTATATGTAAATCCCTGTCATTGAGAGTTGAAAATAATGGCGAATACATGGAACAATAAGTTTATGATTTTTTTTATGTCAAGTGTATATAATTACAATCAATATTTAATATTAGTATGAATAACACATCAGGAATATATTGAGGACACTTTAAAATCATTTACTTGTCTCTTTGGCGCAGTGGTAGCGAATGCGAATGCCGTGCAAGAGGTCTCGGGTTCGATTCCTGAGTCAGACCAAATGTTTTTATGATCTGCAAATATTTGTTTCGGAGTTTGGGTGTTTTCTATTTACAATATATGTGTATTTACAAAAAAAGTATATATGTATTAATATCAGTTGACTAGTACCTATAGTACAAGCTCTGCTTAGTTTGGGACTAGATGGCGTTGTGTGTTAAAATGTCTGAACATATTTATTTACTATATATTTTTTTTTATACAAACATTCAAAATCAACCAAACACAATTAAATAATTCATGTCATTATAATAACCCACCCCAGATTGGTCCCGGCGAAAAAGTGCCCATGACACTAGCAGCGTTGCCCCGCTGGATAGCAACGGCCATCCTCTGCACCAGGAACGAACCAGAGCGGGAGTCACCACATTTAAGAGCAATGCGGCGACCAATTTCCGCAATCAAACTTTTGGCCTCCGATCCCCAACTGCCCAGAGTCTCCACGGCTATAGGCGCAAAGCAATAATGCGTCCCCATTGCAGCGTACTTCAATCTCTTCCTATCAGCAGCATCCTCTGCCGCCGCCCCAGGAGCATTGACAGTGCGACTCAGATGCGAGGACGCGACTGTACTGACGCACGTAGCGTCCTTTTTTTGTTTTTTTTTTTTACGTGGTGGAATGCCTTTACGCACTTCGCTCCCCCCCTGCGGGTACAGGGGGTTCGCTTTGTGTGGGACTCCTGACTGACACCAGCCAGACTACCCACTAAACCACCACGGTGTGCCACTCTGCGCCTGCGACGGGAGGGGTCCGGGGACCGCTTTCTTACGCCATCCGGACCCCTCTCAGCGCCAGCCCGCACTGAAGCGGGCTCCGTCGTCTGATGTTAAGCTCTTAAGGTAGGTGACGTACGGCATACGCGTAACGTCGCCCCCCTCGCGGGTGGCCTCTAAAGCGGATGGGGGGAAAACCCGTCCCGCCCATCTGCGGCCACACTCAGGGCGGCATGAGGCGCTGGCAGGCGCGCCTTCGCCGCCCGGTTCGCCGGCGGCGGATCGGGTCCGAGTGGAGGTCGTCCTCCTGGGCCTTCTCCGCCACCTCCTTCTGCGAAATGATTTCCTCAGAGCAGAGTCAGAGCCGACACCCACACCGGTGCGCCGTACAGCGCCATCGACCGGACGATCCCCGTGTAGAGGTTTCTCGTAGCGACGCTGGCTCCACCCAGATTGGGCAAAAGTCGCCCAAGGGCAGAGGCAGCGTCGACCAGTTTCGGAGCAAGCTGTCGGAAGTGCTCGTCGAAGAGCCACCTACCGTCGAGGATCAGACCCAGATACTTCATCTGGGCCCGAACCGGACCACGTAGCATCCTACACCAAGCACTTGCCGTTCTTCCACGGCACCAAAGTCAAGCCATCCGGCCGCTTCCCGTCAGACCTGCTGAGGCCCGCCGGCTCCAGCATACCGGGTATATTGGCTGATACCAGAGCCCTTCGCACAATGTGGTTGAGGGCATGATGTCGCGAAAATCTACCCGAGCAACGCCGACAACTCATCGCGTGATGGCCATCAGCCTCTACCATGGTGCCGCATGTGCATCGATGTGGTTCACACACCCTGCAACCCAGGCGAAGAGCCACTGCCACACGCAATTTATTATATTATTATTTATTTATGTACAGTCATTTATGATATTGAACACAAAGAAAGAAATAGTAGTTGAAGTTGGCCTATTCATATGTAAATATATCTTAATAGAACAGGAAAATATATATTGTTCATTAATTTATGACAAGGTTTTGTATTTCATTACTCGGTTTGTGAAATCAAGCATATTTTCTACCAGGTCGTTTCGATGTTGTCTTAGGTATATGTAAATGTAGACTTAAACAATGAAATACCTAGAAATCATTTCCTTGAGGAATCACCTCCTTACTAAATTAATATAAAATAAGAAGTGTCATGACTGACAAAGTTCTGACAATATTAGTTCCAACAAGTTACTTGCAAATTGGAGCTTAGAAAAAACAAAATGATAAAACAACTTCGCTGTATTGTCAAAATACACGTATTGGCCGTAGTGCTGGAATTATCACTATTGTGAAATTAAAAAATGATAAAGATTAGTAAAATTTCCTCCTTTATGGCTAAAGACAATGAGGCAATAAAAGTTTATGGCAGAGATATGTTATTTTAATTATATTTTGTGCGTTTACTAACGTAATAGGTTGTTTAAAGAAAAACAATGCAGAATCAATGATTGCAACACATAATTGTAAATATAAACACTCCCGATGCTCAAAGTACTATGTTTATAATTATGAATAAAATACTTTTTTTTGTTCCTTATGAGAAATTTTATTGAAATATCTTTAATATCTCCATGAAAATTTACACAATATATGGTCTGAAAGGCAATGCTTTGGAATGCATGTGATAAGATATCTATCCGTTGTAACAGATTTAAAAAATATAGAGACCTCTATCTTATAAGCAAAGTTTGTTCATTTAAACGTAACAATTTATAAAATAGAAAATATACTGTTACATTGACTATATATATAAACATAATAATTAACAAAGAAAATGTTGTGTTTATACTAGCCTCTTTAGGAAGATACACACAAATTTTATTTTATTTATTTATTTATCTTCATTGCGTACATATTACAAAAAATTTCAATAAAATGAGTGACAAAAAAGATTAATATAATAATTAGCGGTCTTATCGCTCACGGCGATCTCTTCCAGACAACCATATTTTGTATATTATACAAAACAATTTTGTGCATTATAGTACAAACAAATACATCAGAATTTAATGTTGTACGGAAAATTTGATTGATTCAAGGAACTATAAAGTAAGAGGAAAAAATACTTCCATTTGCATCTAATTATGAGTATGATCTATGTGCCACTTCTCACTATAAATAATTTGTGCTATACTGATTGAATCACACTTTGTGAACCACAATATGAGTCATAAAATGTGCGATTAGCGATTGTGAATAAACTGTTAATTAGGGCTTTCTGTGGCCGGAATTTTCTTTTGTTCTGTTGCAACGAGGAAGAGTCATCTGAAATTAAATAGCTACCACCATCCATGGACGTTTTGTATCTCCAGTGTGCCACCACAATTACTTGGCTTGAAAAGAATTTGAACTATAAGACTCCGCAGTTGTGGCATGCATCTAAATAATTGCTATACGTCACTGTAAGGCTCTGGTATTAGTATTCTAGGCAAGTTGGCCTAATTATGGTCAAGTATGGTTCTTAATCTGGCTGTATCTATATATAAAAGTAAAATTATAGCTTCCATGGAATATAATATATTAGTTAATAAATAGACAACTGATAGTAACCTTATTGAGGTAATTTGCTTGCAGTTATTAGCCTGAGTCATTATTGGTTTTCCATATCGAAGTCAATAGATAACTAAATAACAAATATAGGCTACTTAATATGCACTAATAAATGAACCTAATGAAAACCAACTGTAATATATGTAATATTATAAATTTCTAATATTACATATCGGATTACAACATATTGCAAATATTTGAATGCATTTCAAACATTTTGTTACTTTGTTCATGTCAAAAAATTTGTGGTGTAATAAATATTCATGAATTTAATTTCCATAATGTGTAAGTAACTGATTTAAAATAGAAATGAAGATAATAGTGTGTATTGAATAGATAAAATGAATTTTTACACCTGTTTTGTTAAATGCAAACAAACAAATGTGCTTGGAAAGTGTTGCTAAAATTACCCAACACGGAAAAAGATAAGAAATAATGGACGGTGTTACGCAGCTCTACAGAACCAATGGCTCTTATCAAGAAATCAGTCATAATAGTAACTGACCTACACGTACCGTGTAGCATTTGGCTAAAAATAATATATGTTAGACGTGAAACGTGCGCTTTCGTTCACAATATTTCAGTTTTATTAGACATTACTATAGGGCTTGTGTGTGTAAGCGCGCGTGCGCAGCCTGAGTGGGGGCTTGTGGGAAATTGCACGATAGTGTGAGTGCACCAGTACTTACACAGCGTGCCCTACTCCGGATGTGAACGCAGATTCGTACGCCTGTGAATGTGCTAGACCGAATTGATAGTTCTATACGTTATCTATGAAACACTATTGTTATTGTGCGGTAGTGTGCCGGCGACATACTCGTGTGTGAGTTATTGTTTGGAAGCCTTGAGGTCTCGAAGTTATTTTACAACTTGCCACTAATCGAATTGCCTATAAAATTGTGAACAATCAGACTTTATGCGTAGATGACAATTTTTATTGCCTTCTTTGACAAGGAGCTATAATTAATTTATTGGTGTGGTCAAGGTTTTAAAGGTTATTACGAGAGTAATGCATTAGCAATTACCAATATACACGCTAGCGATGGTTATAAACAATTGTCACAGTGAAGTATAGCGAGATGCATCATTTGTTAAGAAGTAACGACACAAACAACCTTGTACTCGGCTTACAGTAGTTAAAGGTACTCACGTCTTTAAGGGTCTGTCTAAAAAGTCGGACCTATTAATAATTAAGAATCAAAGCAAGGGTAACGACGTAATAAAACTAATAGACCAAAGCACTCTGGCCTCAACAGTCATATTGACTTTATGGTATAAAAATAAATGTTATGAAAATATTAATAAAACACCTTTTCAATTTTATTGACCCGTCGGCCTTAAGAAAGTACAATTTAAATTTAAATACAAAAGCGGAAGCCGAACCGCACCCATGAACGATGATTTTCAAGATTCAGAAGACAAACTATTACATGGACTTCCGAGAGTCATAAAGGATGAACCCTAATTGAGTTGGGGGCTCATTCGTGTGCGTAAACGTTTGAAAATCGAATGTTGTTTGAGCGTGCGTGTGAGCATTGCGTGCGCGCAGACTAGCCGATAACAATAAACTATTTCCGAAGTGACCCAGTTCCAACGTCCTTCGGTAATTTGTACTGTGAACGGGAACAAGAAAGGGCTGGGAGTAATTTGACAACAACTACTCTAAATGTTATGGTCGGTTTACAATAGTTCTCCTTGTGCAAATATACTTGCAGCTTTGTACTTCTGTTACCATACTTCACGACGCTCATGTTCTCGAATGTATCTTGGTGTTAAGCCATTTTTACGTTTAGATACTTTACATGATCCATTCATATTGATATAATTTGATTATTATGATTAAAATGATTATACCAAAACCACAAAACTAGCTAACAGGGATATATACAGTGATAAAACAAGTGCAGTAGTTATCACATTCGGATTGTAAAAATCCATTAAAATCAGATTAAATAATAATTAAAACCAAACGAAAATGTGTTAATGAGCCTCTATGTAACTACTGTTCACATACTAGAAGTATTTCACAATCGCCACATACTGCTGACAAACGTATCAAGCCCTCTGATAACGCTTTTTAATTCAGTTCAATGTCAAATGGTACGCCAGAACTATGAAGAAATTTCATCGAACGATAAATCAGTTTAGACCTTTTTAATTAGGATGGGACTGTGAGTATTGGAGGCGAATATATATTCATCGTTCTGAGAAAATGTTTATGTCGACTTTGCAAGGAGTAAATGTCGATTGCAAAATACCATCGAGAAGCTCGTCTCTCACATTCGGGATTTTAGAAATGTTTGCGTCTCTACGTTGTAAACCTAGTTTCACAGAACGTTAAATACGTGCACAAAGCCCGTGACCAAATGATTCATATTACTTGTTATGAGTTTATTGAAAATTTAGATTTAACACAACCATTTCAGAGAGTTTATACTGTTAGACAGTCACTTTCATTACGCCACATTGTTCGCTGTATTATTCAAATCTACCACAATTCGAGATAATAATGAGCAATGTTATTAATTAGTCTTAAGAGTTTTCCTATTACCATGCAATATTCTGTATAATGATCGTGATAAATTCACAGTAGCATCAACATATTTCCAGGAAACAGGAGTTCCAATCAAATCATAGCGTGACCTAATGACGACAGTACATTTGTGGTTATGTTACAAGTATTTGTAACAAGTTGATTACATATAATGAATAAACAGAGGCCCTTGGACTTGTTGGTAATTAGTTTATGCAAACTCCAGAGGGAAAAGAATCTAGTTTGTGACCACGTGTAGACGATAAAGGAGCGGATTGTTCCACGCGGAACTATATTTTATATTGCGTAAAATAAATATTGTCGTAGGTAATTAACGTCGTATTTAACAATGCGAAACTGTTTATTGTATTTTTATTGATATACTTGCTTTATTTATTCTACGCAGAATTAAAAAATGATTAAAGATAGTAAAATTAAATTTGCTTTGATTTTTTATGTCGAAAATATACCTTCCACAGTACTTCAATCATTAAATATTTGTATTAGAACCATAATTATCTTTGTATATCTATTACAAAGTACAAATATGTGATAGTTCGATAAAATTCTACTAGAAATGAAAGGTTAGACGAATAAAGAATCTTATCTCTTAACTGTTAACAGTATTGTAAACCAAGGTTTCTTCGAAATGTATTTGAAGGTTTTCTCTAGATATCAGTTACCAGAATAAACACAATTCAAGCTCTTTCTGTCTTGGTATAGAACACTTGAGGTCTTGGCTTTAAGATGTGTTAAAATACCTAATCTCAGAGTACGTTAAAAAAAGGTACCTTTTTGTAACAGTACATTTTCTTAATGATAACATCTTTTTACTCATTATCTGATTCATCTAACAGTAAAACATTATTATAGAGCCGGCAACTTTTACTCTATTTAAAAAAAATTTTGGTTTAACATAATAAAAATGTATTTTAACATAAATAAACGAAATGAATTAGAAGATCCAAGTTTGTTGTTTGATAACTGTTGTATTTTAAAAGAAAAAATAATTTCATTATCTTTTGACACTACAAAAATTCCGAAAATATTATTGAAACTAATACAGTTGCTTATGGCAATAGTGCCACCCTTTGCACGTTACATTATAAATTTGTTCAGACATTTTAACATCAACGCCATCTAGTCCCAAACTAAGCAGAGATTGTACTATGGGTACTAGATAACTGATATCAATACTTATATACTTTTTTTTTGTAAATATATATATTATACATAGAAAACACCCAAACTCCGAAACAAATATTTGCAGATCATATAAACATTTAGTCCGACTCAGGAATCGAGCCCGAGACCTCTTGCCCAGTAGTCGCATTCGCTACCACTGCGCCACAGAGGTATATATTGATAATGTTATGTACTCTCTTGAAAATATGAAAAACGGTGTGCAAATAAAGAGTTTTCTAGCTATCTGTCTACAGTTGCAAAGTGTCACAAGTTTTTACTTTTTTCTTTTATTTTAATTCATTCTTACTATTCATCTTATTATTCATTTATTCTTCTTATAATATATTCATTTAAGCTCTGCTTAGTTTGGGACTAGATGGCGTTGTGTGTTAAAATGTCTAAACATATATATTAACATATTTTTATTTATTCTAGATTCATCATGATCGTCATCGCCTATAAAAGGATTGAAGTGCTTTAGTTTTAATATTGCCTTTTACTATGAGGTTCTTAGATTTAATGCAAAAAAAGCTCATTTCATAAGTTTACGTTAACTGTTATCGTGGCACCCATCATCTTAAACATTATTGAATGAAGGCCGATCTATAAAGACGTTTTTATATATCACATCTATCTAGTTAATTCAATTTGTTTCATAATACCACATCTGAATACCAAGGTTTGTTGTGATTTAAAAATTTAATAGATGAAATTTTTAACATTCAATGACATTGTAACAATTAAAATAGAGTTTGAATTGAAATGAATCTACGGAATAAGAGGTTTAAATATTTTAGATTTCAATGCGATACCGTAATTTTATATAAATCTTCTGTGCGTATGTGATTAAACTCGTCCTAAACGACTGAACCGATTTTAATGATTTTTTTGTCTATTCCTGAGGATTCGAGAATGGTTTAGATAAAAAAAAACAAATTGATTTGATCCGAAGCGTTACCTGCGGGCGAAGTTATACCGCGGGTAACACCTTGGGGCTCATCTTTTAATACATACAATATATATATATATTTATAATCTCTTGTTTGACAATTAGTTCAGATGTATGTGTTATAAAACCATTGCAATTCTTGAAGAATGTAGTCTAATTAGAAACCAGCCTTGTTGGAATACATTTCTAACTAGAATTAGACATGAATGAAACATGACAATGTGTATATATTTTTGCCCTACTGCGGAACACTAAAAATACGCGTGATATTCGTTAAGTCAAATAGAAAAACGGCATTGGGCGATCAATCGTAACTCGCCCTTTAATTGTTGACTCGTGCCAACTGCCAGCTTCAGTTTCAGCTCCATTGACACAATTCTCTATACCAACATCAGTATCAATTCACATTGCGTAACTTTCATCAACACACATCTGCTGATCAATTTTGAATGAAACGAAACGGTAGGTACACACACACACATATATAATATAGTAGCTGACCCGTCAAACGATGTTTTGCCATATATAAAAAAATCGTAAAAAACAATATTTAGGGGTGGGTCACCCTTATCATTTAGGGATATATAAAATAAATGTTGGCCGATTTCCAGACCTACCCAATATGCACACAAAATTTCATAAAGGCCCAGCCGCTTCGGAGTAGTTAGGTAAGAAACACCGCTATAGGAGAATTTTATATATTAGATAGGTATATTAAATGGCATTTCGACTCCCCCTTAACTCGAAATAGGTAATATGTGAAATTTCGTTTAAATATAGTCATTATTGTCGTTATCAAGATTATATTTCATGACGTAGAATTGAAAGTTATTTTGTCAAAAATAATACGAAGGTTATGTAAAAAATTATTGGACGCTTAATTTACAAAACACTTTTGTTGCTTTTAAGATTTTCCTGTTGACATTTTATATGACAAGCTTTTAACTAGATAAATGTCGTAGATGTGTATCAATGTGAATGCTAGAAATCTAACTACATATATCAATAGCTTTAGTTACATTGCACACAAAATTTAAAGTGCTAATTAAGTGAGGTTCTGCGCATTGGCACGGTGGTTAATCTTATACTTTTTCTTTGTAGTTCAAGTATTAAGGCATTTGTGTGCCAATGGCATTTGATACAATACAGTAGATAAATCACGTATTTAAAAACTGTCGCATATCATTTCTATTGTGTTTTGTATCAAACGTTAGCTATCAACATTCGGAGGAAGCTTTGGTGGTAATATTCTGCTTTAGTTTATTGCTAGTTTTTATGTTTAAAAATATGTTTATGTTAAATTTAGGGTTACAAAATATAGGTAGATAACCCATTTTTTTAGATATAAGTAATTTATTATTTTGGTATGTTGTGCAAGGAGAAATAATCAATTGATGGCCACACAATTCTCAAACAAAATGATACCTGTTGGTCAATAATACAATTTATCAAAAAGATTATTTGAAGACCTTGGATAAAAATTAATTACCGAAATATATCACATAAATTTGTACCTACCGTGTTTATGTAATAGGTATATACTACCTATATTTTTGTTGTTTTTCAACTTGATATCTTATTTTATTGTATTAAAAATATTTTTAATTATGAATGTCAGCTGATTAATGTTAATTTTTATTTTATTGATGACGAAACTGCGGGACTTTAGATAGCATCTTGAAAGAAGTAAATATTTTATTAGTTGAAGGTCTTGGTAAAACGAAACATAATGTTCACAACAATGAATTCAATAATTACGTGTTAAAGCAATGAGTTAACTTTTACTATTGCGAAACGAGTACTGATCAGTTCCGAAATCAATTTTATGCACGAGCAATCAAAAGTGAAATTGGCGGTTAAACAGGTAGGTACTTAATTATCGTTCATTAACACTCCTTGATGAAACAAAACTGCGATGATACAAACAAAATATTGGCTTCCATTGATTATTTTCAAAGTAAAATTACATTCAAAATATAATTCATTAGTCGTTATTTATTGCGTTTATGTAAATTTTTTCTTATCTCTTGTAATATCGGGCATTTGGCTCAGTTTCGATATTTTTTGCCTATTATCATTTTTTTAAATTGAAGTAGTCATTGATTGCTAAACGAAATTATGAACGATCGCGTAGTTTATGTGTGTATGTCGAATGCGCGCGAAACCAACCGTGGAAAAGCGCCGCAGTTTCAGTTCGTACTCAGTGCTCTATCCGACGATTTCGCAAACTACCATCTAATGTGAACCTATTAACCTCTTCGCCAAGCGAGGCTCAGGCGAAGGCGAGAGGCGGATGAAGCGGCAAATAGTGCGTTCATTAGAGCCAAGGTTGTACTCGACCGTCCCAACAGACTGCGAACTGCGAACATTGTGACTACCTACCCGCCGCCTACGCCTACAAGCTCATCCCCACATACCTACTAAATTTTAAAGTAAACAAACAAAACAACCTTACCTTGCCAACTGTAGAGCACTTCTATTAGCGATCTCATTGTAGAAATTAAAAAGAATGTTACTGTCGAACATATTAACACTTAATCACAGCCATATTTTTCACAAAAAAATTATAAACATAAACAATCCAGAGCACCAGCGATCACAGGATATCACAACGCCGAAACTAAGAGACGTCCGTGCGCGAGCGACGTCAAATCAAACTGGCCCGGTCAAAGTGACGAAAGTGAAAACATCGCACGCACAGAAAAAAAGGTTGGCGCTGTACGGTCCTTGCAGGCCACCTCTCGCGCCGGCTCTAGTGACACACTAACTGCGAAGCGCGCGCATCGCCCGTCGCCTATATAATGAAGCGGTCGGAGGCTCAGACTTCAAACGCTACCGGACGGCACAAAAAGAAGATGCCTCGTAAAACTCAACGGTAGCTAAGAAAGATTGAACACAAAGAATAGCGGCACGTGGGCGCGTGTGCGTTCACGTGCGAATGTTAGTGTGCGCGAGAGATAGGCGGCCGCAGGAAACTCCGTTCTCTTCCACTAGGAAAGACCTTGGATATGAATCGGCACGTTGCAATGTGTACCGCCATCGCCTACGCCACTGTTACCTACTTGACGGTACCGACATATTAAACGATGTTTCTCCGTATAAGATGTATATATCATATCTGGAGATGAGATCGACCGCTAAACAAACTGCAGGTCTAAATTAAATATTGTGGTAGTTTTATAAATTAACGAGCATAGCAGATAGCTATATTATTGTAACAAGCGG
Source organism: Hyphantria cunea (assembly GCA_003709505.1). Taxonomy (NCBI): domain Eukaryota; kingdom Metazoa; phylum Arthropoda; class Insecta; order Lepidoptera; family Erebidae; genus Hyphantria; species Hyphantria cunea. Next base: position 29,018 of record PKRV01002141.1, read on the forward strand.
TGTCGCCTGGACAAACACTATAATTACTACTGATGACGACGATGATGCAATGAAAGTTGATAATGGTATTAGCAAGTTGACACGTATTTAGCGTGGGTAGTCAGTGAGAAATGAAAACCGTGGCGCAATTATGGTAGGTGAAGACGTTCAAGATAATGCGGTTATGTAGGTTGGCAGAGAGTTCACAAATGGTTTTAAAGACACACATTTGTTTTAAGCAAATAAAACTGTTTGTGAATTTGAAAAAAAAAACGATTTAGTAAAATGACGAACATTTATAAATCAAAGGAATATTATTAACTTTTTGTTTGAAAGATTAAATGATATTCGCAGATCTAGATTTACTTAAAATATTGTTGACATTGCTACAAAATCCCATATCTATAAACATGCAAAAATTATTCTCTTTCTTTAGCTGCAAGCTGCAACTCATTGTTTTCCAGTTCGGCGTAGCTTCTGCAAAGAACTTAAAAACACTTATTTCTTAGAAAGTACTGTAATGTTTGTCCTTCTAGCGTGCTTGACATATTTTTAAAAAAGGACAATCGTTCATTATTACTTTCGATATTGACGCATAAATAAAATGGGAAGAAAGAAGATTTCTTTATAAAATTTACGCATAATATTTTTATAAATGAATAACACTTGCACTTAATTAAGGTTAAATTACATAAGATACACATGTTTTTATTTCAGAATTAGTATAAGCATATAAACGGTAATTTCGAAAAAAGAATATGTGGAACATTTGTCTTGGTGGTTCTGTTTTAACTGCATAACGTGCTAATGCGTCTATAAACGAGTCGTTCCGTTCTCGTAACAGCTTTCCACTTTCATTTCCTCACTATCATTGTCTAAGCGGATTGGATAACACAGTGAATTTCTTCAAAAGATACAAATTACGTAAAGACATCATCAGCGGCTGTGAGAATTACATTAATTGCTACTTGTATTTTTTTAGTTTCAATTTTTTTTTCTTATTGAAACTTATTTTGTAACAAATAAAAGGCTCCCACATCTAACGTGTCATGTATAATCCTATTGTTTGTCTTGATGAGAAGATTTACTTTATATGTATTTATTGCCATTGAAATAATTAAATACGGAAATATGATATCATGCCAAAGTGATATTTTACAAAGGGATCTATTGATAACTAGAGAACTGTCGTTGTGCAGAACTATTCATTTATCATAGCATTTGTAACAGGCCTTTTCATGTGCATTGCAAAACAATGGTCGGTTCACGGTTTTACGAAATATCTATGCTCCACTAAAACACAATCATTAGTGTAAAATATCCACCATTCAATGGTTTCTTTGATATTAATACATGTGTACTCATATCTACTTTAATATAATAATTAGTTCAATTTTAATATTTTTTATTTAGAAGTGGGTTTATGTTACGACACTTTTGGTTCGATTTTATGTATGAATTTTAATACCTATCAAAGTTTTGCATTTGATTGTTTGGATTTTTGAAGAACGAACGAACTACTTTAGCCGCGTTGAGCACTTTTTGGAGGAGAAAATCTTATGAGTTCGCGTCACCGATATGCTGACGTCACTGACATGCTGATATGACATTTTCGAAATGAAAACTTCTTTGGCTGCATTGAGCACTTTTTGGTAGGTGAAAATATTATTGGTTGCTATTTGACATGCTTATGTTTGATGTTGATATTTTTAATTAAAACATTATGAAATTTCTGATTTTACACAATAATTTTCCAAATTATATTCTAAGTTATAAGTTTTCACTACTATCGGCAGTCATTGTGACTGCCATTATCTTCGAACAGCTGAACATTTTTTTTTTCTTCGGACATTTTAACACACAACTCCATCTAGTCCCAAACTAAGCAGGGCTTGTACTATGGGTACTAGACAACTGATGTTATTACATATATACACTTTTTTTTGGAAATACATACATGTTATACATAGAAAACACCCAAAATCCAGAACAAATATTTGCAGATCATACAAACATTTGGTCTGACCCAGGATTCGAACCCGAGACCTCATGGACAGGACTGCTGTCCATGAGGTCGCGAGTTATGAGGAACGACTGCGTACGCTACAGTTTTTTATCCGTTGTTTTCACAACCAGTCTAGGCCTGAGGTATTCAGATTCTTGTATGGAAACATAAACATATAAATATTACAATGATATGTCCAAAATTTCACGACTAAAATCACACCAGAATATAATGCTAGGCAAGCAGCACTTAAAATACACACTCTGAACTGTAGATATTTCATCATCGACAATTTTTATGATTCACCATATATTGCAAGCAACTTATAGCTCTACACCATTTTAATCGCTTATACCTACAAACATTGTGAATTAGACTCGATAAAACTGTATATTCTTCATTTTTAGCTAAGGTACTTCATTTATAATCAAATTAAATGAAATATAAAGCCTCAATAAAATAAAAAAAATACACAAATTTTAAAATATCCTGAAATGTAACTTAGCCCACGCAACAATTCGTTTTGTCAGTGAAATCGGGATGTCATCTTCCGACAACGGTCGTACTTTCGCGGCGCCATTTCACCTGGTGAAAGTTCAACTAAGTATGCTCATTGTACTTTTGTCACTGCTTAATCATAATGTTTATCATAAATCTTAATCCTGACATTTAAAGACCCACCCACCAATGTTCGAGCTTATAAATGAAAGCGTTTCACTACTTACCTATTGCTTGCTGAGAATTGCATAACTTGTTTCTTATCACGACTTACAAAACGATTAAAATATATTTTAGAAAGGATTATCAGGATTTCATACTTAATAAGACCATTTAAATAAATAAGGCTTTATTAATGTAAACAAGTGCATATACGAAGTCCTCCCTGCTAATCTAATTTATTCATCATCAGATCTGTATTTATGACACTAGTAAATCAGCACACCATATTCAATTAGTTTACATATGATTTATTTAGTAAATGAGATTCGTCAAACAGACACTAATAGAAAGATATTTTGGTTCCCAGCACATTCATATACAATAACTAAGTCTAATCATGTCTTTTTGTTTTTTAAGTTAAAGAATATCATTATTTAACAGTATCCAGGTAAATTAAACAGCTAAGTTAAAAAGTAGAACTTGAATGGTAGAATTCACCTCGGTGCTGTCAAATTCATTGGCGCATTTAATTGCTTTGTATCTTTAGATATAATTTATATCACTAGCATAGCAACCGAGGTAATAGCGTGAAATGTATTTCGTCAATTACGAACTATTATATCATCTGTAACGTGCCGATTTGGCTCGGTGATTATAATCGGCTAGCAATCATGTGAAAGTGTTTTTGTCACACAACCTACACATCCGCATGTTCCATTGGATCCGTCACGATTGGCCGTGCTCGCCATTTGTATATATAAAACGAAAATTCGCTATCCAACTGGCCTTGGACTGTGTTCCTTTCAGTTCTCCTTAATGATGACAGTTGCTCGCAACGTGCCGTTTATAACAGCTTCAACTCAATGACTCAGTTGTGGTGACAGAGCAAGGTTTTTCATCGACACACGTGAATGATCCAAAATTTTCACATTTTCAACATCACCTGAACTAATAACAGTTGTGAAACTTCCTTACTTCACAGTATCAAATTTCTAGCAACGATAACTTTCGAAAGAAAATTCGACATGCCGGAGGTTTTGTAATAGTTATTGAAAGCGCGGCTCGTCGAGCAAGGCTCGACGCAGACGTCGAAAGTGAGACCGAGAGGTTGCGCAGGCGCGTTACGAAGTTTTTATTGTCGGCCGCGCGCGAAATCACTTGAAAGTTGTACTGTCCTTGGATATTTCACTACTTTATTTGTATCGTTTCCGATACCCGAACCGAAGTTCAGTCGGCGGTGACGCCAATTGGGCACTTATGTGCTGATGATAGATTCTTCGTCCCCTTCACTGTATAGTCGCGATGAGCGGTGTTTAATATTTATGTGCTGATGGTGAAGTGCGCGAATGCTGACTATACTTATTCTTTTCATCAGCAGCCTTACACTTTCTAATTGATGAACAGAGCTCTCTAGATAGTGAAATGTTTCTTACCAGGGGACAATGTTAGAAGAAAATCCAATATCACCGGGGCAATCCAGGGTGCATGTGTGTGCAGGAACGCACGCGACGGTTTCCCGGCGCTTGCGCCACTTCCCTGGTTGCGACACGCTTCCTGCGGGAGAGTGCGAGGCCGCACACGAGTTCCGCGCGCAACTTATTGCACAACGCTTATCGGCGACCCGGTTTTTACTTTCGCCACGGGAATCACTCAAACTGAATCGTATGTGATGCACTGTGTGGTTGTATCACTGTAATCCGGGCACAGTCACAGGCGCGGGCGGTGAGTGTCGGGAGCGCGGTGTGTGGGTCGGCGCGACGGCGCTGCGGGCCGCGGGCGCCGGGCGAGTGGCGCGCGCGCTCCGCTAAGCCGCAGTCGGTTGCGCCACACTGGAAAGTAAAAGTGAGCGGCGCGGGGTGCGGCACCACATTTCTCCCACTTTCGCTGCCGTGATTCATTCTTCATGAGGCGTCAAGGTCGCTTCCCGCAATTCCCGCGCTATGCGGCCGCGATTGCTCCCGTCGTGTCCTGCGCTTGCTATAGAGCCACCCTGTCCCGCTCTTGCCACGCCGCGTCGCTGCTGCCACACCGACCGTAATCATGCGACACCATCTTTTAAGATTAATTGTAATACCAACACAACATACAAAGTGAAAGTCGACGACATCGCTTTTATCGAAATACAGATCATCCATTTCAGGTCTAAATAAAAATGTGAATGTATTTACATAATCTAATCGAAAACGTAAACACTTATATCATAAACATTTTTTTAACGATTTTAACACGTAGTTTTACATACGTCATTATTATGAAGTGCGCAGTATATTATTGTAAGTATTATCATTTAATTTAACTAGAGACCGTTTCGGAAAACGCTAGTATTTAATAGGTGCAACGTGTCTTGTGTGTTCTCTTTACTTTACTTTCTAAACCGAAAACTTAATGAGTACCGCTCATTTGAAAACGAAGTGAAATTGGTTGATGACAACATAAAAACATGTACATTATCGAACGTGTACAGGTATCTGTTGGAAAATAAGTAGGTAAGCGCACTTTCATTAGCAAGTGAGTTGTGTGAAAGAGAATGTTCTTTTACCTAGTAATTTTTGTTTGCATTGGTGTTCAGTGTCTCTTCGGATGATTAACTTTTGCTGGCAAATAAATAAATTTGTTATCACTTACTTTCTTGCCAGAACCAATTATAATAGTAACATTTTCGTTCCATGTAGTAAACATTTGAGATAAGAAAAAGTAATTGTGAATTAGCGTCGATGTTTATCCAATGAAATCACAGCAATTTGAAGCATTCTAATTTTGAATATTATCATAGATAGGTATGTATCTTAATGTGGCGGTGTGTGTTAGATACAATAATATGTTACAAAAGAAAGTAGCTGCGGATGCCAATAATCAGAAATTTACAAACATAGTAATAGATAGCCTCATAAAAAGACTAAATGACCGATGATATACTACTTTATGTTGCGGATATATGGTTATGCGGATGACCTAATAATTTTGATAAGTGCGAGCGCGGAAAATGTGTTATGTGGGGGTAATGCGTTCGGCTTTTCAGATTGTAGAAGAATGGTGTGACAAACAGTATATTCGAAAAAAAAAACAGAATTCATTCTACTAACAAAAAGAAGTAACCAGAACTATGGCTACCAAAATATTCAACACCAATATCTCCCTGTCAACTCAAGTAAAATACTTGGGCGTCATTCTAGACAATAAGTGGAACTAGGCGTGCCACATCGCAGCAAAGATAAGTAAGGCCTGTACTGCTTTTAATCAGTGAAGAAAATTAGTTGGTACAAGGTGGAGTCTTAAACCAAAGATCACACTTCGGTTATACAATGCAGTTATCAGACCCTCCATTACCTACGGATCAGTTTCATGATGGCCCAAAAAGACAGCTCTGGCATCGGCAAAGTTAAAATATATATAGATGGCTCCACGACACAAAGGCTACTGTAGCTGGCGTCTTCTTGAAAGACATATATTAAGATATCAACTTATCTAGACAAGCTAATCAGAATCTTCGAAGAGGAATTTGCGGAAATGTAACGGGACTATAGGCAACAGGACTATAGGCAACGGGACTATAGGCAACGGGACTATAGGCAAGGGGACTATAGGCAACGGGACTATAGGCAACGGGACTATATTAAACAAATAAAATAAATCACCCCGCGGTGCACCGCGTGCAGGTGAGGTTGGCTGGGAGCGAAAGATTGTGGTTCAAAAAACAGAAGTAATATTATTTTTTGTATAACTGATTCCGTTAATTAAAATCGTAACTAAGAAGGCGGGAGTTAGTAGAAGAAAGCAAAATTATAATGTAAATAAAAGTCAGTTTACTCGGTCAGTTAAAGTATCTGATTGCGTTAGCAACGTACAAAGAAAGTGGCAAACTAAAATATGAGAGAATTGCGTAACACAACAGGTTACAGTTGCTAGCCTATCGCTCTGTAACCTGATTCCTACAATATATTCGATTATACTTGATAAGCGTTAGGATTTCATTGGTTTATTCAACAAATTGACATGTATTATTTATCGCTATAAAGAATTTTGGCTGTGTTATCGAAAGGCGTGGTTTTCAAAACAGCCGCAAAATTAAGAACAATTAAATATCCTCACTTTTAGATCTTCGTTGTGTCTCAGTAGTTTGTCAAAGCAGTAAGTGCTTCGAGAAAAATATTGTACAACTATTGGCCAGTAAATTGATGCATTCGCTCTGTATTATGGCGGCTTCTATAAACGCTTGATTCCCACTCATATCAGTATAATGGTGTGGTGGTTTGGTGATGATGATGAAAAATGGTCTATGGAAACGAATGGGTGTGGAGAGTGATATGACGTGTGTTTGTGTGTGACTTGGTGATTTTTTTTCTGATTATAATTAAACTATCTCAAAAGTAAATTATAATAAATCGAAGAATTAAAAAGACACTATCGGTGCGATCGCATGAAAATTTTGCATGATGCTAACGATCAAAATAAATCAACAAGTTAGTTTCATATAATTTAAAATTTTGTATTTAAAAATGACAAAGTATTACTATATTAAAATAATAATTTATATGCTAATGAATAAATTTATTTCTTTATTTAAGTTTTGTTAATCTTGTTTCTTATAAATCTTATAATGTTTCGGTGTTCAAATTATTGGCACTTTGATAAAATGTTAAATTCTATTAACGAATAAAAAAAATATGTTTTGATTTAATGCAATTTATATGGATGTCTATTATTTTATTCTCATAAAAGTTTCTTAAGCTTCAATACAAAACGCCATATATTCATGTGACTTCGTGAGAGTCTCGTGCCTGAAATAGGTTTTAATACCTGTAGTCATAGGTTACCAAGACCCTCCCGCAGCAAAGAATCTATACGTTACTTATAAAAATAGCGTAGAAATCAGACACAATAAAAGTAGATACAAAATAAATAAAAAACCAAAGGAAAAGAAACGTGTTAAAAATAAAAATCGGAAGCCAGATCGAGAGAAATCGATTTACCTTCAGACATTTAAATTGTAGTAATACTTGGAGAATTCTTTTCACTTTTCTAATAGTATGGGAATCGTTATTGGGAAGTCACTGCCTTGAAATATACTGACAACTAGTGCAATCTTCAAATTCAGTTCAATCTCAGCGTTGCGGTGGTCCGGTGCCAGTCGCTCTGTGGAAAAACTTTATTCAGGTAAAACTGGTTGAATTAGTAGTCGACCTCAAATAATCTTGGAAATTATTAAGGCTAGTAAACTGATGTGTGAAAACACATCAGTTTACCTTCGTCGTAACCTCGTCCACCAACCAGTAACCTCGGTCTTAGTCGGTGGGGGAGGATTTTCTTTTTGTTGGCAGGTGGTATATCCCTTAGGGTCTTTGGCTCCTCAGGTTTGCTTTTGGAGTTTTTTCACTAAAAACTATCCCAACGGCCGGTCTTAGGCGACCCACTCTAGTCCGATCCGGATTTTCTTCAAAGTGGGGTGCCGGGGCCCGACTATAACCACTTGGAGCGCCATGTCAGGAGTAGTCCTAAGATAGGAGGAATTTGAAAAACTTTTATTCAGTCATACGAAACATATTCAAAATAAAACATGCAATGATTATACAACTTGTTTTTATGGAATAGGTGTCAAACGTGCAGACGTATCGCTTGATGGTAAGCAATTACCGCCACCCATGGACACCCGTAACACCAGAGGCGTCACCAGGTGCGTTGCCGGCCTTGGGGGATGGGGAGGGAGATGAGGAGAAGGATTGGATTATGGGCCTCCGTGATCCTCATTCACTCGGTGAAACACAGCGCAGGCGCTGTTTCACACCGGTTTTCTGTGAGGCCGAGGCATCACTCCGGTCGAGCCGGTCCATTCATGCCGAAGCGTGGCTCTCCCACGGAAAATTAATAAGATTTGTTGTTACCCAATAATATCGTTGGTTTTTCTCTTTAAAACATTTTTCAATGGTGATCGGTTCCTATTGGTCGTAGCAACAGATTATTTAGCCAATAGACTTCCTCGATAAAAGGGCTATGCGAGACATTATGTGATATGAAAAAATAGAACGGTATCACATCATTGAAATAACCCCAAAAACCCAAATTTTATTAGTTTTTTCAGAGCAAAATTTCTAATAGGACAATTGATGTCAAGGTCATAGATTGTAGAAATAATAACTCTATATCAATTAGAAATATCAAAACATAATATGACAGAAAACTGTCACGTCATCATTTAAAAATTGCAGTCATCCGCCTACTTAAAAAGAGGTGCTTATAACAATAGGTACTTACTTTACAAGCCATGACTAAGGCTCTGCGTGAGAAAATTAACACAAACGGCCTGTAACAACAAATGCTTCCGCTGACAGAGGCCTCTACATAACTCGTACTTTTAAGTCATGTACTTGCTAATAACATTACGGCCATTGTTAACAAAAACGGTATTTCTTTAAATTTATATTGCACCCTGTGATAATCTGGAAAATTTTACTTATAAATAAATCAAATTAAATTCGTTTTAAAAAGACAACTCGCGCATAATGAATATACATTGCGGTTGCGGGGGACCTTACAAACATACACGAAACGGACACAAAGAACACCCAGTCTCAGAACAACAATTTGTGGATCAAACAAAGCATTGTCGCATGTGGAATTTGAACCCCCATCACTTGAGGCACTAGCTTAAAGCTGCGTCGCAACAGCTTTAACTATTAGGCCAACGGTGCCGTCAAATCTTTTAAACTAAAGATCAGCAAGGTTCTTAGGGCTTTGCTAACCGTGTTATCATGTTCTTACTTATGGTTCAACAAATGTAACTTATTCATTTGAAACTAGCCGATCCAGCGGCCTTAGTACCGGCATATTTTTTTTTACGTCGCGGTCTACGAAAATGTAATCCACCTCCTTCGTGTCCCCACAACGTCGTTTTCTTATAAATTTCTTCAAAACAAACCTTTTCCTAACAACAACGAACACATAAACAAAGAATTATCCAATTTAGTGCAGTCGATGAGATGTTATATGCGTACATACATTTCGGTGTTTCATATTTATTTTTATTGATAGATAACCAAACACATATATATTCTACATACACGATTATGGGCAACTGAATTTTTTTAAAATATCTTAATTTTTTGTCCATAAAACCTTCAAAAGGTAAATTGTGAAATTATTGATTGGAAAATTCAGTATGATGAAGAAGATTCATTTATATTCAGACTAGCTGCGCTTTGCGGTGTAACCCGCGGTTGTGTTTGTACCTAAATATGTAAATATAATATATCAGCAGTTGGTTTATCATAGTGGAAGCTTTGCTTCTGCTGGAGATTGTTATGACTACTTTAAAATAATCTTTACTAATCTTGAAAAGAGGCTTTATTTTTGCTTAAAAGGAAAGTTCAAGCAACTTTTGTCATACTGTCTTGAGCCAATAAAGTCCATTCACTTTCTACATACCTATTCTTGGACAGTGCATTTGTATAAAGACAATTCTCACTAGGCCTAAATTAGCAGTCTAATAAATATTACCACTTTTAGCCATATTCATTATAGGACTTTCAAAGTATTTGTATAAATAAAAAAAAAAACTATTAAAAACACTTGATGATTGACCCTTTTTTTAGTCTATTACATGTTGTAAAGGCGCCGGCACGTAACATGGCAAGATTTCGGTGTAGGGGGAGTAAGTTCGCCCATTGTACACTTAGTGCAATAAATCAAAACAAACAAAATCGAAGTGTAGTCGACTGATGCTCCAATCGCTTGTTTGGAACTACATTCCCCGCGTCACTCTATCAACTAAAGGGACCTAAACGACGACTTCTGCACATCTAACAACTGGCTAAGTCATGTGTCTTTATAGCAAAGCTTGGCTATTTACATAGAAGAACTCCTTTTTGTATTCAATCTCGTGGATTCATCATGAAGCCAGTTCTACGAAATCATATTATTGCGTACTCAATGAAATAATGTAAGAGACTTGCAAATGTTAACTTACACTAACAAAACAAGGGAAAAAACATTTTCATGATATATTACTTTACATTACAAACTAAACTCTTACTGTTCATTAATGTAAAATATGAAATACTCACTATCTAATGTTAAATACTCTAATACTCGTAGCAAACTATCTGCAAAGTGCGAATACATCTTTATGAAAACAATTGTTCTCTACGATGGCTACAAGCTTTGGCCTGTTGCCAAGATATTTGTATTATTTCATTGTTCAAACGATGATTGATCAGCCATTGTTTAATCATTATTTGGTAACATAAAATGGGTCATTCAGGTAACGGTTTTCTAAATCAGGTCCTGGTGCGTTATTCTTGCAAACTCTAGAATTGTTAAGGACTAGCATGTTTGATATGCTTAATATTTAAATAAGTATTTCATAAGCATAGTTCTGTGTTTGGATATAGAAATTAACCGTGTTCTCGACTCTTTGCGATGAATTTGGATATTGAATTTTTAATGAAATATGTCGTTGTTGGTGTATTCCTCCAAAATAAAAGGTCAGAAGTGATGGTTGGGGTTCCAGTATACTCCGATTTTCTGTTAGTAAGTTCCATAATCCTCGAGATACTTTCAACTGAGAAGCGCTGAGTATATAAATATATTTTTAAAGGTACAACGAGCATCATTTGTTCTAAGGGCTCAGTATATCAGCTAGTCTATTTTAGACATTAGGTTTAATTCTGTTGCTATATCTCTCCAATTTTGAATGTTAAACCATAGTTATCAATATTTTTTGCGACTAAATATCTAATAGATAGAATAAGGTACAGGTGTAGTGTGTTGTGCTAGTGTTTTAGCTGTGTATGTGACCAATTAAGTTATAATTTAGAAACTATGTAGCTATCTATTTAACTAGCACAAAATAATTTTATCGTCGTTCAAATTTATTACTTTATTGAGATGAAGTGATAGATCGTTTCCACCTGTCAATGTTACTTGTGTCAAAGTGACAAGTTTATTATATCCTTGGAGAATAATTGTCAAGCTTACTCGAACCTTGCAGAAAAATGGTAATAATTTGATACGATTGTAGTAGGAAAATTATGACTTTTTCTGTAGAAAAATAAACGGTCTGTTTTTATATAAGCTGTTTGTGTGTGTGATTTTGGTCATAGAGGTTCTAAATATGAATTTTTGATGAGAGAATGCTTACATCCAGTTTGAGCAGCAGAGACAAATTTTTAAGCTAAGTATTTAAGCTATTGGCTAAATTATTCCTACTAAACGTCTTCAATGGTCACAAAAATATATTTTATTGATTATTTTTAATAGAAAATTACATTTTATTTTAAACAGAATGGCAACACTTAAAATCAGTTAAAGTTATGTATAAAATAACTTTAACTGATTGGTCAATAGATAAGTAACAGTTACTAAAATCACCAGATTAATATTCAAAATTAATAGTGCGAAGTATGATTGAAAGCATAAGAATTGTGTTGTTGTACGAGATCTATTTAAACAAAAACAAACTTTGAGGAATCAGTCGACCGCAACGTGAACTAGAAGGGCCTTGGCCTTAATTTCAACAGTACACAGATCCTCCTAAAATCTGGCGATTGATATGTCTTCTATGAAGTTCTATGAAAATGAGACAATATAAAAAAAACCCCTATAAAAGCTCTTAATCGAGTAATAATATAATAAATAAACAATAATACGTCAAAAATGCCTGACATAATTTTGGGAAAGAGCTGGTACTCTTACTCTGCTGCACCGGTATTAACCAAACATATTTATAAACCACCGAAGGGAACTGGCTTTGGAATAAAAAAACCGCATCGAAATCGGTCCATCCGTTTGAGAGCTACAATGTCACAGATAGACACACACACGCACAGAGAGACAGACATTGACGTCGATCTTATAACACCCCTCTTTTTGCGTTCTGTTTAGCTATCGATGTATGTTTTTCAATTCATGTTGTTTATTTTAATAAATTCATCGTTTAAAAAATATGACCGAGGTGTTTTATTACAAGATACGTTTTATTAATTTGCTGTTAGAAATTTAATACTTGCATGCAATATGAACCCAATTATACTCGTATCTATGTGAACTCATATACATGTGAATGAAAATATAAAATGTTATGTAATGATTCTTAACTTCTTGTATACAAATCATAAATTTTTTTTTAAGTATTTCATGAAAGTATAGCGAGCTAAAAATAATATTTTATTTATAAGAGAGAATTAATTATCGCAATTGGAGAGTTATACGTCCAGCAATGGACTATGATAGGCCGATGATGAAAATGATTTGAAATATTTTCGTAGCCGAAATAGGCCGAAATTTACTTTTTTCTTTAAATAAAGATAGTTTTTAATTACTTTAATTAATATTCGCATCGAATAGTTTACATTCGAAATAACTAAAAAGTTTGTTGTGCTGTTTTACAATATGTATTTCTTTACTTATAGATAAGAATAAGTAAAGTTGTCTCTATACATACAATATAACGCTACAATTCGTCTTCTTGATCTCTGCGCCCTCAATAGCTAGTGTGGAAATGGGGTCATCTATTCTTGGTCGGGACCCTACAGTTTGAGTTAGCGAAACAATAATTTATTGAGAGCAAACTCTTTACCCTTGAAGAACATTGACTATGAAGTAACATCATTTTAATGAACAGTTCCATGGCTCTAATTGTCTTCATTAGTATGTCTTTCACAGATGACCAAACTAAAGTGACAGCATTCATGTTGTATTTCGTTAGTAAGTGCAAAACCGGAGGTCCAATGATGCGTAAACATAGCAGTAGGCCGCTTTAGTGTGGGTCTCTATGCTGCATTGTTGCATTGTCTGCATTCGAATTGAGTATGATGACTCTTGGATTCACTTATACTTTCGATCAGACAGATTAGAGTAACTTTGGTAGACGCATATATAAAAAAAGATGAAGTTATTACGTCATTTCTTTACACTTAGACAGTTTCGGCTAGGTACTATTTTTCGTTGTCTAACTATAATACTAGTTCAGTATGCGAAAGAGAACTCTGTTCTGGAATGTCTGTGTACTCAGTTTCTCCTTCTAAATCTCTTTGTATGCTCAATTAAGCGTAAAAAACGGCGTCGACAACAAATAACATGATTATTATTGTTCTGCATTTGATGTTGTACAACTACAAGTAACACCGTCTAATAAGGACCTAAGTTACTTCTTGTATCATCAGTTATCTTTCAGTAAAAGTTCCATCAAATTCAGTCTAGTTATTACAGAGATGAAATAAATTTAAAAATTATTCTTTTGTGGGAGTATCTTATATCGTATGCATTTAGTGAAAAGCTCCTAAAAAGATAAATAAACGTACATATTTCTAATTTTATCGGCGTCTGGTCACCATGGAGCAGACTCTGTCTAGTTTAAGATCAGGCGGCCGTTTGTGAGATGCCTCAAGAAAATGGTACATATTACAAAGGAGGTCATGTCCACTCCATCTATCATTTAAATTTTAAACCAAGTTAAATTTTTAAATCCATCTGTTGTCAAGAAGAATGAGGTAATAGTTGACTTATGTACAAATATTTATTTACCAATGTATGTAAAAGACTTACCTACGTATATTATATTCAATGTTTACATACCACATTTTTGGCAACACATTAAATTTTTCATTTTACCTTTCTTAACACAATACAAACTCTATTAATAAGTTTAGTGTTTATCCAGGTGAGAATATAATATATTCTAGGTTTTTTTTAAAACAACTACCACAGTCTATGTATCTGTAGATAGGTGCCCCTTTTTATGGAATATGTGGCAAACGAGCAGACGTATCACCTGATGGTAAGCTTTTTCTGCTACTCATGGCCACCCGCAACACCAGAGGCATATAAAGTGTGTTGCCGGCCTTTGGGGGGTGGGGAGAGGTTGGGGTATGTTCCTCTGGTATCCTCACTCATTCGGTGAAACACAGCGCCAGCGCTGTTTCATATCGGTTTTTTTGTGAGGTCGTGGTATCACTCCGGTAGAGCCGGCCCATTCATGCCAAAGCGTGACTCTCCCACGGTGAAGACTGCACACCACAATATTAGAAATACAATGTTGAATATACAGGAATTAAAACAGTGGTATCTGGGTCTTCCAGGCAACCTCTGGTTGAACTATAGTATAATGTATAGTTTGTGGTGCAAATCTACAAATGACGTATAAAACTAATATAGCCTATTATACACACTAACCCATAGCTATATATACATATACACACTTATATAAATATGTATACATACACGCGATGTCCATAAAAAACATAGATATTACAGAGATAGATAGTGATTTTTGTCATTTTTTGTCAAAAAAATTAATTGACTGTGCCTGTCTTACGGTTTCCAGTAAGGACTTGTATTTGCATGCTAGACCATTTTATTGCATGAGTTGTTAATATATTCGTAACAATGGCTTTAGTAAGATATGCTATAAAAATATTTACAAAAAACGTAGTATAGTAATAGTCACTTGAACTTTTCTTTATTTTCATGGAATGTTGACCATAAAACCGGATCCAATTATCAGAAGACGAGGATAGTGGGGTTACATCACTTATTCACTGATGGGTGGATGGAGGTGACCCCACCTGATAGTAAAAACTACTACTTTAAAGAGGATCCCACCATGTTAAGGTCCCTTCCTTCTCCCGCCTATGTACCTAATCGTTATATTTTGTAGCGGTAAATTCGCTTTCTTATCACCGACTGCACCAATTAATCTGCTATCAGTAGTTGGCATTACCACTCTATGGTACTAGTGACTCTTTTCCTTTGCTTACTAGAGGATTCTATTATATATATGTGTTAATATTATAATCTAGAAACACTGAAAAGCCATGAATTCATAACGAAACAGATTACTTACCCAGAACTTATTATGATGTCAGTCAAAGATACAGATGAAATTAATATTTTATTCATATTATTTATTACAATAAGAATCAGGAAATATTATTTCTCTGTCAATTGTATTATAGTTATTATTGTTTACTAGTAAATAGTGAAAATATTTTCGAATGGAGGCGCGGTGTTATAGCTGGAGTCATCCCGCCCGGTTTCATGCATTTCTATACGAGCATGGTAATTTAGAAAAATCAAAGTTCATATAAAAATATTCTGTAGATTACGGAGATAGTGTCATTGACAATCTTGTACACCTTTTAACGAAAAGCACATAAACGAAAGAGTATGAAATGTGACATATTTAGTTTTCTTGGAGGTGTGTAGAAAGTTAAAAATAAAATAAACGAATTAAGGTCCAATTTAAGTCCTTGGCCGACCACTAATTATTATAAAAAGTCACTCTACTTTTATTCACTCTACTAAATACATGAAAATCATGCTCAAAGTATACTTATTTCTTCTCTGGTTCAGCAGTCAGATATCAACTACAGCTCTGCACTACTAATCATTAGACTGACAGGCTTGTCAACCTTTAACTTTCTGTTTCTTCGATTACCTTGCCAAGTACTTAAAACAATTAAACTTATTACCAAAAGTTTCCATACAAAAATATACTCTGATTATGTAGTTTACGGTTGTAATTACAATGAAAATTATTCGATGGTATCTCAACTCTTATTTCAAAGAAAACAAATAATTATGTATAGTATAATTATAATGCTCATGCGGCTCCACGACATTGAAAGTAGGCATTGCATTACGTAACCCAAGAATGGTCGGCTGTGTGGATTGAATATCACACGCACGTGGACTTGGATCTGATGCACCGATCCTCGATCTCACTATTATTACTGACATATTATCTACGAGATTATCTATACCTACTGTTGAACAATTTACACATTAGCAATAAAAGCAACTTTAAAATGAGTTCGACTTATAAACAGCTATGAGACCGCGATCTTCTTGAGCATCAGCAATATTTTAAGGCAATCATACATATAATTCATGTTTCTTACATTTAAATTTCTTTTTGGCTACTTGTTCCTTTATTTAATTGTCAAAGTGTCAAGTAAGGAGCCAAAATAGCAGCTACGTACCACTTGAACACGTTGCAGGAACGGACAAAGTTTTATCCTGTTGAGAAAGATAGACGACAGCGTTAAATAACCGATATAATAATATGAGGCGCTCATAGCCCAGTTGCACTCGGTGATTAGAAACAATCACCGAGGAAAAGCAACGATGGCGCGGTCAGTACCTGGATGGGTGACCGCTAGTGGCATGTTACCATGAGCGTCTCCGTGATTCAAAGGTCACGTTAAGCAATCAGTCCCGGTTGTTATCATACGATAACAGTCGTGAAGCTTAGTTGGAGGCCTTCGGGCGGCTTAAAAACATCCAACGGCAAGATTTACGTAGCCACAACGTATTCTTACCAGTCCCCAACCCGCACTTGACCAGCGTGGGGATGTATGGCCTAAACCCTCTCCTGAGAGGAGACCCCAGCCCAGCAGTGGGACATTATGGGTTGTTGTTGTTAAATAACCACATTGAAAGATTACTGAGAACCCTTCTAGTTTTTTTTATGGAATAGATCGCAAACGAGCAGATGATACATCTGCTCGTTTGCGCCTGATGGTAAGCGAATACCGCCGCTAATGGACACCCGCAACACCAGAGGCGTCACAAATGCGTTGTCGACTTTTGCGCACAGCAACACAACGCAAGCGCTGTTTCACACCGGTTTCTGTGAGGCTGTGGTATCACTTCACTCGAGCTGGTCTATTCGTGCCGTAGCGTGGCTTTTCCACGGTAACCTTTTTTACTACGGTTACTAGTAAGAACTACAATTGAAAACGGTAAGTAAAAAAAGGCTGTACGATTATCGTAGTGATTTAAGGGGTCGCCATTGCGATTTACTGCGCTGAGTACAGTGAGTTCATACCACACATGCCATGACATAACTTTGTGTGATTCACAAATTGGTCTTCTGAGTCTGGGCGTTATTTGTATCAGCTTCATGGACGTTTGTAAAGTCATCCGCAACGCGCGTACGCGTTTCTTTTTCCTTAAAAAAGATAAAACTGTTGTAGTAAATATTTCTATATTTGTTCTAATATGTAGGACAATATAATAATATAATTCTAAATAAACCTATAGGAACAAGTGATGCTTAGTTTAGGTATAGATAGTAATAAAGTGTGCCCCAGAATATTATTCTTATATAATCTCGATATCTCCTCTCATTTCTAAAATGGAGCACCAAGTTTAATTTGATAACCCCGTGTAATAACGTTTATCATGAGATTCTCTCTCTTCGAAATGCAAATGACCTAATTCTGGTTAGTGCTGTCGCGGATAAGCTTCTTTACACATTCAATACTATAAGTACATATCTATTTGTACGCTAATTTTTAATATCAACTTAACAGCAATGAGAATGATTAAGACGAATACTTATTTCAATGACAATAATTTTATTGATATATTTACTAGCTAAACCACGCGACTTCGTCTGCGTCTCTTTTCAATCATGCTCGGCTCCTATTGGTCTGATATCTTAGTACCATCTTATACCTAACACACATACCAGCGAAACAATTTGTGTTTCGCTGGTATGTCTAACATATGGTTAAATGGTTTAAAACCTTGAAAATCGTTCAATGATTCCGGAGTTCATTGTGAGCAAGTAAATGATACGAGAGAAATAAATATATATATATCTCTCTCTATAAGATTATTTTTTTACATCTTGCGAGTTACTTTTTTCTCAGACAAAGAAAGAAGAACAGATATATATATGTGGATCTCGTCTCTTTCTTTCATACCTTCAGAATTTAATTGAAATTGAGATTTACATTCTGTTAATAAAGATCCATTGAAACTCAACCGATCAAAAATAACGAGGTATTCTTTAAAATAATTTTAACAAACGTGAACTTAATATCGCTAGATTAATAGCGACCTTGTCTTCTCTAGAATTAAGGAAGTACATAATGTTATTTTTTCTTAAAAAATATAGCATAGATAAATTTACAATTCAAAATATTATACGTAAGAAGTAAGTCGTAAATTGCACGCAATGTAATCCGTCCTCTTCCTTAATCATTTGCGAGTTTATCTATCTATATAAATAAAATTAATTCACGAAAATTTATGTACGCGCATAACTTTCGATTGACTGCATCAATTTGGATGGTTAGTCTTTTATGTCTTTGTTATTTTCAGGATAAGGTTTGTATAGAAAAAAAAAGAAAACCAGAGGTGTTATTTTTTCTCAGCCCAGTTAGTCGTATACCTACATGCACTGCGGCATAGCGTTAAGTTAAAACGGGCTTGCTAAAATAAGTTTATCGGTAATACAATAAATTTTCAAGAAAATGAATATGGCGGTACGAAGTTCGGCGTGTCAGATAGTTTTATATAATTTGCTATTTAGATTATAAAGTTTGCTTGACTTGTTCTAATTACAATTTATACTTTAAATAATTGATAATTATTGTAATGCCAGGGAATATACGAAAATATTTTATGTGCATATGATTAATGAAAATCATGTCTCCTGTAATATTTAGAAAGCATTACCTTGATCTGACTTATTTTACTAGATTCTAATCTTGGGTAAATAAATGTTTAATCTTGACAGTTCATTGGGACAAATCAAAGTCCGTGAAGGGCGCATGGCCTTCAAAAAGTAAAGCGACTCTTTAGGATTTGATGATTGTCGATCTTATTTACAATAAATTCCGTCATTACTAGTGTAACGCGTACAAATATAGGATGAGAGACATTGCCAAAATCTTTTTCTGATGCTCTGTTCGTTACGAGAGATGCTACGAAGTTGGAAAAAGTTTAAGTTGCTTTGTTTATATGATTCCTTAAGTCTCAAAGTCATCCAACTGCTTGGCTTATCTTATAAACTGTTAAAAATTACAAGGAACTAAGCTACAAATAATATTCTGTATATAAAGTAAATAAAAATATCAAACAAACAAATAATAACACAGAAACACTCAACAGATAACATAGTTAAAAGAAAATTGTGTCACAGCCTTGATTTGTACTGTATTAGGTATGTTACAATACTGATAACCCCGGCGGGAATCAAATTCACTATCGTACAGATTCGGTTGTTACGCAAGCGGAAACTGTTTTATTTCTGCATTATGGTAAATGATAAACTACAATTAATTATGTGAATTTTTATTTTATTTTCGAAAGTAAATTTACGTACAAAGACCATTGCCCAATACATATTTGTATATAACTTATGTGTGAAATTATGTACAAATAGGATTTCCATTATAAATTTCATCTAAATCGGTTTAGCGGAATAGGAGTGAAGGCAGATAGGCAGACAGAACGAATAAAAGATAAAAAGGAACAAATTTTGCAAACCAAACTTCTACTGATTATGCATACAATAGCCTTAGTAATTAAAAAGTAAGGAGAACTAAATGAGAAGGCAAAGATAAGAAAAGGTAGAGCTTATACGTATGGTGTAGAGAAAATAAGCAAACAATTTGACTGCACTGTTGGCTTAGCGGTTAAAACGGTCGCCACGCCGCACTCTAATGTGCAAGTACTAAGTATAAGTGTTATGGGTTCAAATCCCAAATGGGACAACACTTTGTGTGATCCATAAATTGTTTTTCTGAGTCTAGGTATTCTTTATGTTCGTTTCATCTGGCTACACGGTTGGCCTAGTGGTTGGAGTGGTCGCCACACCGCTTCCTACTGTGCCAAGTGTTGTGGGTTCAAATCCTACATGGGACAACACTTTGTGTGATCCATAAATTGTTGTTCTAAGTCTGGGTGTACTTTGTGTCCGTTTCATGTATGTTTGTAAAGATCCCCGTGACACAGGAATGTATATTCCTAATGAGGGAGTTGTCTTTAAAAAAAAAAAAAATAAAAAAATAAAAAAAGAAATCTATGTTTGTAAAGTCCTTTGCGACACAGGATGCATATTCCTAATGAGGTAGTCTTTAAAAAAAACAATGGTAGATCATGGTCATTTTCGTGTAAGTCAAATGGATGTATCAAAAGCACATATTTTATTAGTTTTATTATCACTTTTCTAAGAGACGGAGACTATACTTGGATAATTTCAAAACAAAAAACGTCTTAAATAATTTCCATATACCGCCATCTGTTCAAATAGTAGAACAATTTTCTGCGAATCCATTAGCATTCCCCGTGAAGTTGCCTTGGGTGCTGGGTGTTGATATACTTTGTTGTTAATGATAGGTACTATTTCCCATTGCCATGTGATCGTGTTCAATTAAGCGGTTTATAGTCGTGTGCGGTTTAAGCATAAGCGATTGGATTTCTTATCTCAACGATTATGTACTAAAAATTACAGATCTATAATCACCATTTAAAATACAATCTTTGTTTAAATAAAAACTTTGTATTTTATGAATGAAGTCGTAGGTCATCATCAACACAGCCTTGAATAACTGAGACTCGACTGAATCATATATATATATATATATATATATATATATATATGTATAATATGTATGTATTTATAAAAAAAAGTATTTAAGTATTAATATCAGTTGTCAAGTAACCCATAGTAAAAGCTCTGCTTAGTTTGGGAATAAATAACGTTGTGTGTATATATGTCTACATTAAAAAGCAGTAGATGTTGATCTGTATATCACAATAAATGCAGGGTATTGGAACACAGCCTATTTCTTATGTATATAGATCAAATCATTAGAGGATATTAAGTCACATACTGATAGCGGATTACTTTTTGATTGATTTTAGCGGATTTATTACGAAGATTTACTGTGTATGAGGAAAAGTAAAATAATTTAATGTTAATTCCTTTGAAAGTAATTCACGATGTTATTACTAAGCTTATTAAGCTTCTTATTCTTATTATTATGTATTTTAATGAAGAGGGCACAGGTCTGTAAGAATTTCCTATGGAAAATAAGTAAAAAAGACAATTTAAGATTTGCCTTTTATTTGATAAACATACAAGTAATAGAAGTAATTTTGACAAACGTGAGTATAAGCTGCGATGGAATCACAAAAACTGGTTTTATTCCATTGAAAAATATTATCGAACTCTTCGAGAGCCGTAGTTATTTATTTAAAGATAAGTGGAGTGATGTCGTAATAGTTTTTTTTCTTGCTTTGACGGTATTATTTATCAGTTTTGTCTAGGACGTCCTCGGTCCCCGGCCTTGACTATCAATTATTCAACTGGCAAGTAAATCCGCTATGATAAAGGCAAGGTTTTGAATATTGAAAAGTAAATGAGAGTCTGTTCTTTTTATTTTATTTTAATAAATATAAACAATGTAATCTACAATAATGTCATCAGGATTAGTGTCTGTTTTAATTATTACATATAGAAATAATATGACGACTGATTTATAATTAACTACTTTGTTTTGATTGCTAATAGTTCCTTAAAAATTGGGACTCGGGATTTTGACAAACTAAAATAAATACCAACTGTTCCTATGTTATAATTAGTGCGATTCGCTCGTCTTTTTTTTAAATTAAGATTAGTATAACCAGAACTCACTCGAACTATAACTACAATAAAAAATAAATCAGAAAGTGAAAAATTGGTTGAAAAATAACAGATTACTATTTTATCGAAATCCTTTCACATATTAATTAGCTTTAAAAAGTGTATCTCACATCATTAGATCACGTTAACACTAATACATTTTAAGAGGCTATGTATGAGAAAAAGTTTTGACCTTGAATGTGTTATGAGAGGAACAAAAAATCTAAAATAGCTTCAATCTTAAATCTTTAACTTGTATTTTGTCTTTTAATTGTTGAAGTTGACGTGTATAAGATTACAGGACATATGAACAAAAGACTTGAATAGACTGCGTAAAAGCAGTATTTTAACAAGTCATAGAGGAAAATGCAAGAAAAAAAACAAATAGCGCGAACCCTACAATTGAGAAAAGGACTTGAAGATCATGACTGTTCTACAAGTTACACCCTCCTTTTTATCTGTACTCCCTTAAAAACACTTGAATTTCTTTAGGAACTCAATAATGACGTCTGATTGGTGTTCAAATAAACTTGCTAGAAATGTTTCTCTCTTCTTCCATTTTTATATTTATAGTACAAGTGGTTTTATATGTAATATACTGGGTGTGATTCCAAATTGCAACTAACCAATATCAGATGGATAAGACGTTCAGATAGTATCAGTTCACGATTTATCTCCCTGGAGATATTTAAGTTATCAGTTTCGCCAGTAATTGCATGATTCTACTCTAAGACTGCAGTACAAAAGATTTTTTTGTTGTACAACGGTGGTTTAAAATCAAAATTGGTCACAAAACGAGAGAACTGGTTCGGTTCTTCTCTCAGTATTAAAAAGGATTGTTAATATAAACAGAAAATGTGAAAAGCGGTTACCACCAAAATTTTCATCCCAGAAGTTAAAATAGGAGAATCCTATGTGGTATTTTTTTGTTTTAATATTAAATTAATTAACTACGTGGGACCCACGATACGACAATTAGGAGGCTGCTTGATAGGAGTGGCGCGTAGGTCGTTGTGGAAACCCCCAAGCGCCGGCCTCACAGACTTGCACTAAGAAGTTCTTCCGTACTATTTACATAGTGAGTGAAGTTAGAAGAGGTATGAAATAATCCCCTCTCCTCCCACTATCTCTCTAATACTTGGGGGGTAACCTCAAAGCTTTTTAGCTGTTACACTTAACATCAGCTTAGCTGTCTGCTTGTGTTCTCCCTATATAGAAAAAATCTTTCAATAATAACATTGTTTTTCTCTGCCGCTATCGCCATGTTGCAGTTGCTGCCTAACAAGGTAATTGGCATAAATTGCATATTTTTCCCTTATCGGCATATACAACACAGTCTATTTATTATAAATTGAATGTATACGTTGTTTATCTGGTTGTTTTAGAATATCAATATATTTTCTAACATATCTATTATTATGAAACAGTAAGTTTGTGCCATTGTATACATGATTATAACATAGCCACGGGCCCGTTGCTCTAGCTAGTGTTTAGCGATCTTAAGTATTATGTCGTTTGTTATGAGTTCGTGGATTCATCTCAAATCTTCATCATCATCATCATCATATCTACCTTAATTGATTTGAGCATGTGCTCTAGATGTAGATAATCATCACCGCAAATTTGACGAACAAAATACTAGCCACGTTCCACTGTACTAAGTATCGTGGGTTCGGTTCTCAGTCCCTACATGGGACAAAGCTTGTGTATTTTTTTATTATAATAATAAGTTTATTTAGTCCCTATTACTAATACATTCGTAGGAATAATAGTATGAAAATATGCTATGGCTGCCAGCGCCTTTCACTCTGGGAAGTATTTCACTCTTACTTTTGTAATATATAAGTAGTTTATACTCTACAATTCAATTATTGAAACTAAGAGATTTTTTCTTCATATTTTTATGAAAAAATTACAACAACAAACACTAAAAGAAAAATAGTAACAATAATTATAATATTTAGGTAGACGTAATTGAACGCTCGTGTTATGACATTGATTTTTATGTACGTTTCTTAAATGTGTGAAAGATGTGTGTGTAAAATCCCACACATTAATAATAATAAAATACACTTTCAACTACTACTAATCATTCAACGGGTTCCGCAGTTCGTTGATAGCCCGCCGATAATAAAACCAAAATAGTGCACGGGAATTACTCAGGCTATCGCATAATCGCGAGGTCGGACGTAGCAAACGCAGACATGTCGTGTAATCTATATTTTCATGGTGCACATTATGTTTAGACATGGCCACGCTTATCTCCAACAGGATGCTGGATATCAAAATGCGAATAAAATGACCATAGGAGGAAAGTTATGTGATTTAAATAATCGAGAGGATGTTATTAACTATTTAATCCTGTCTCAACAAACGTCTGTTTATATGTGACTATATTAGATATGCTACTGACAATGATCCCAGTGATTCAACATTTCACCATCTATCTCGAAATAAAATGAAATGAAAATATTTATTCTGCAATTAGGTAGTAAGTACACTTTTGCAAGTTAAAACTTTTTTTAAACATGAGTTCGGCCTTTCCTAACTGGAAACCTGGTGGAAAACCGGTGTGAACAAGCGCTTACGCTGTTTTTCACCGAGTGAGCTAGGATACCGGAGGACCATAAACCAACCCCTCCCCCATCCCCGTCCCCTTCCCCTAACAGCCTGCAATGTACTTGTGACGCCTCTGGTGTTTGCGGGTGTCCGTAGCCAGTGGTATTCGCTTACCATCAGGCGGATAAATCTGCTCGATTAGCCCCTACTTCGTAAAAAAGCCTGTTAAAAGGCCTCTATTCAGAATCAACATATTTTTATCTCACGACAGTTGACAGCGTACCAACGCAGTCAGTTTCGCTTTTTCACACAAAAGTTTTTAAAAATTAATGTGAATATTCATTTTTTGCTTATATATAAATACCTCCAGGATATACACTAGTCGGTTAATTAGTGTTTTTGCTGTTTTGTTTGAACGTATGAGCGAAGCAGGAAACGAGACGAGACGCTATCACGAATTTCATTCTACCACTATAGTGCGCTTTGCGAGAATTGGCGGATGTAAACTTAAATTATTGTTGGATGTAATATTGGTGAACTATTTAATATATATAGGTAGGCTTTCTTAATTTTTGAGGAAAAGTGAGTTTGATAAGGAAAAAAAATAATATTGGCATAATGCCTAATAAGATGTAAACAGCTGCCCGAGTCTAGTTAAAAAAGTATTTGATTGTAATATTTTTTTTTAAATAACGACAGTAATCAAATTTCATAAGACCAATATAATAATAACTTTGTGACGTTTACACCAGGTCTCATAATAATCATAAAAAAGGAACTAATGTTTGTATGTTCGTATCTCGCACATAATTTAATTGATATTACTTAAGTTTATTCATTCATTTAAACCCTTTAAAATACAATCACATTTGACCTTCAAGTGAAATTTCGCAGACCAAGAGAAAGAAATAATAACACAACCGCCAATTCAATTCACTCACCATCCGCGCTGTAATTTCAAGGCCAAACCCGCTGATCTCACCGACCATTTTTTACACGGGTATTACATTACTAGTTTTAGAAGCACCAATGTACTATGTGATCGGACAGTGATTAGGAAAAGCTTAGGGTCTACCTAAAATTGACGATTAATATCTATCGGTTACACGCCACCCATTGTAACAATTCAGCCATCTTTGAATATTTCATACATTTGTAACACTTTTTTATTGTTTTTGCCGTTTTTTGTCGGCGTCACATTCGGGCGCCTGTTGAGTGTGGAAGCTTGAGGACGATTCATGGTCGATGTTGCCATTATACCAGTCATATTATAATATTTCTTGCAAAAAAAATCCTGGTTCAGAGAACCTACATTAAGACGTATTTAGAAGGAAATGAGTCATAGAGTCTAGCCTTGACTTTAAGCAAAGGTGTTAAGAAAATTATTGTATAATGTACTTATATCACGCGCGAAAGAGGCAAAAGTGTTTTTAACGTTTTATATTTGTATTACTGGTTCTAGAATGTTGATGAGCATATTTAAATGATTTTGTTTTGTGAAGTTCTTTTATGTATAATATCTTATATTTTGAATTTATAAACGAACGTACTTCTATATACAACAAACATAGTAATCGAATGGCACTCCTTGATATGGTTGTCGAATTTGCTACACAAAAGGATCCCATGTAAAAGTACATAACTTATAAATAGCAATTATGGATGAATTGGAATTCAGGAACAGAATTTGTAGGTACGTAACTTTGTACGGTCTTTCTTATTAGAGTGTGCAAAATTTACTTTAAAAAAAACCTACTGTGCAAGAGGCGCTCATAGCCCAGTTGCACTCGGTGATTAGAAACAATCATCGAGGGTAAGCAACGATGGCGCGGTCAGTACCTGGATGGGTGACCGCTGGTGGCATGTTACCATGAGCGTCTCCGTGATTCGGAGGTCACGTTAAGCAGTCGGTCCCGGTTGTTATCATACGATAACAGTCGTGAAGCTTAGTTGGAGGCCTTCGGGCGGCTTAAAAAACATCCAACGGCAAGATTTACGTAGCCACAAGTATTCTTGCCAGTCCCCAACCCGCACTTGGCCAGCGTGGGGACGTATGGCCTTAACCCTCTCCTGAGAGGAGACCCGAGCCCAGCAGTGGGACATTATGGGTTTTTGTTTGTTTGTTTGTTGTTTGTGCAAAAGTATCTTAATAATTACTGAAACTTTTTATGTGTTAATTTGAGATAGCATATGAAATGATTTCTATGTTATCAGTTGCTAGAAACAAAAAATCCTATAAATGGAAAATGCTCGAAAATCATTGAGAAGTACTTTGTCGAAATATTTAGGTATACTAGCTGACCCGCGCTCCTACGTTTGGGTTAGTTTTTAGCCATGTGCGACTGGTTTTAGTCTAAGCGTGATGTTAACTATCCTATTCTAAAAGCACGCCTGCAAAACACACACTCAAAAAAATGTGAAAATCGGTAAGATAATTTCGAAGTTAACTGTGAGCAACAACGTGACACGAGAATTTCATATAATTGAATATACATATTAAACTTATTGGTATGTTGAATCAATTAATTGATGGGCCCAGGGCAAGAATACGTAGGCACTGATGTATGAATGGTAAAAAAACGGGTTGAACAAAAACGACGTGTTTGTATATTACTGTGGTATAGGTTTACTCACAGAAAGTTCCGGAATCAAATGAAAGTTGAGTTGAAGGTAGGCACAAAACTTTAATGTCACTCACAAACAGAAGGATAAAGTTCACAGTAATTAATACATTAAGTTTAGATGAAAAGGAATACAATTAAAAGTCATACAACAACACGCACGATACTTAGCGATTCTAATTATGATAATCACCAACTAATACAATTAACTCAACACGTCAGGTTTCGCGCGACCGAGGGCAGTTCGATACAGAATTCATCGATGCGCTTGCACCGGCCGATTACTATAGGCCTCGTAAGAAAGGGTGTGGTCCCGTTACGGCAAATGTATACAATATCAATAAATATTATTTGATTTACTTGTATTATTTATATTAATAGTCATTGTTATTTATTCTAATAGTAATAATATATAGTGATAAGAAAAGAGTAATAATATCAGATAATGAAATTTTTACATAGATATAAATTCAATAGNATATCGGTTGTTGACTGGAGGGTTGACGATAATGTCTTTAACTGCTTTTGCGTGGTGTAGGTCGAGGTGAGTGATGACATGGGTGAATTTTGTTGCATCATCCTCTATGCCTATAGCCTCGAATTGTCCTTCTAGCAATGCAAACCAGATTTCAGGGTCCTCGGGAGCAAAAGCGGGTATTTTTATGCTCATTTTTCGTGAAACCGTAACAGGTTTAGCGCGGCGTACCGTTATGTGTCTTTTGCTCTCTGATGTTGCGGCAGTTTTAACTGAATCGCTACTATCACTCATTGTGTTCTTGTCGGGGTCACCAGTTGTGGTATAGGTTTACTCACAGAAAGTTCCGGAATCAAATGAAAGTTGAGTTGAAGGTAGGCACAAAACTTTAATGTCACTCACAAACAGAAGGATAAAGTTCACAGTAATTAATACATTAAGTTTAGATGAAAAGGAATACAATTAAAAGTCATACAACAACACGCACGATACTTAGCGATTCTAATTATGATAATCACCAACTAATACAATTAACGCAACACGTCAGGTTTCGCGCGACCGAGGGCAGTTCGATACTGAATTCATCGATGCGCTTGCACCGGCCGATTACTATAGGCCTCGTAAGAAAGGGTGTGGTCCCGTTACGGCAAATGTATATAATATCAATAAATATTATTTGATTTACTTGTATTATTTATATTAATAGTCATTGTTATTTATTCTAATAGTAATAATATATAGTGATAAGAAAAGAGTAATAATATCAGATAATGAAATGTTTACATAGCTATAAATTCAATAGAATAGGAAACAGAATATTATAAGGATTGACTTCGGATAGTATAAATATGTGTATATATATGTGTGTGTATGCATGTATGTCTGTATGTAAGTAAACCTCCTACATTACTTTTATCTAATCGAGTAACCAGAAATCTTAGATACAAATTATCACTTTATCAGAAAAAACAAAATTGAAACAGTTTACATTACTTTCACAATACTTTATTAGGGTTATCTTATCTCGGAGTAGACAATGTTGTAGTAAACATCGTAGTATGAGATAAGGCAAGAACGCGTGAAACAGGTGGTTTTGTTTTCGATATACTTTAGGCCGTCAGTACACCGGTATTTTAGTCTTTGTATTTACTACGAGGTTGCACGTTTTATGTTCAAAATGTGAATAGAATATTTACAAATAGGCGTGTCATCCGTCTTGATTTAGGTTTCTTAGTCCGTCCGATAATATAAATGCAATTAGTCTCTTTTTCTATAATTTGTAACGAGTTTTTGAGTTCGATCACTGGAATCAAGTTTTAGAGTGCAATGGTTTATCGTTCAGCTTCAGTTTTCAGAGTGTCCTATTTGTCCTAATTTTTATGCCTGAACGAATAGTCACACAAAAAGAAAATGTAACATTATTATTTTTGGAAATTTCCACGACGGCTTAAAAATAGCATGACGGAAAAATAATATAATAATTTCTATGCTCCAACTTCAAGAACGTATGTAAGGCACTTTCCTACATAGGTATCTATTCGGTTCTCAATGAGGCAACAATATATTAAACTAGCTATGAACTAATTAAAATACCCAACCTTATTCGTCCAGGGCTATCATCACAATTTTAAAAATCAACATCGATTAAATACGTATAATTATAGCAATACAATTTCTCCGATTAATTGTGTATTCACTTAACTATAGACCTGCAAAACTTTAGTACACTCAATGGCAATATTGGACCGCAACTCTACAACAGTCGTTATAGTAAAGAGAAATTAAAAGTAAACCTGGAACTTATCTAAGAATCCTCAATAAATAACAAATCCGATAGTGAAAACCGTATCAAAATCGGACGAGTAGTATTCGAGATAAGTAGCAATATTGGTCTGCAGGTTTGCTTCCATTCCATTGCGACGTAGGTATGGCTCAATTCATATTTTGGACTGACTTATTTCATTAAATTCGGCAGTAAATACTAAAGTGAGTCTTCGGCACTTTTTGCCAGTCGAATATCAGAGTACCGCCATCCTTAGCACATTATATTTTTGGACGTTATTCTTAGACACAATTGTTTCCTTGTATTAACGAGCCTGGCTCGACGCGACCACTTTGTTTATCGTTATGTGCGACGCATAAGTATTACTATTGTTTACAGACCATGCCAATTATGTTACGCAACGTATAGGTGCCTTATTGTGTCACCGAGTCACAGTTTCAGATATAGGTATGAGAAAGGACTTAATGCAACTGTTTTACACTCTTCATGAATGTGTGTTAGGGAAGTGACAACGATTTGCTTAGTAAAATATTTGTTATTGCATTTATTTTGACCGCGGCTCCACCTGCATGTATGACTGCTATAGCGACAAAAGTAGCCTATTTCCTTCTCCAAAATCCATTTTATCTCTATACGAAATTTATCCAAATCGGTTCGATAGAGTAACTTTCAAATTTATAAGATTAGTAAGGAGCATGAATATAATTCAGACAGTCACCAACTTGCACTTGGCCAGCGTGGGGACATATGACCTTAACCCTCTCCTGAGAGGAGACTCGACCCCAGCAGCGGGACATTATGGGTTATTGATGATGATGATGATGATGGATATTATTATCACTTTAACGCAGGGGCACAGTGGTATTAATCGTAAACGTCAATTATCAAGGTAATTGATTTAATTATTATCAATATAGTCGAATGTTGGAAATATTTCTAAATACTGCACGGTTGGCCTAGTAGTTTAAGCGTCCCCCCCTGGGGGTTTGCAGGCGGAAGTGCTCGCCGAAGTTTATCGAGGGGTGACTGAATTCCGGGCGAGAGTGGCGTTCGCTCTCCGCCCGAAGAGGTACGCGAGTAGCGTGAAGCCGCCCGCCGAGCCACGATGGCTTGTTGGTCTTCGCGGCTGGAGGCTCCACGTGCTGGATTTGCCACCGTGGAGGCTCCCCAGCCGGTCATCCTCGAGTGGGCAGGGCGGCAGCACGGGACCCTTTCCTTCCGACTGACGCAGGTGCTTTCCGGGCACGGTTGCTTCGGGAAGTACCTGCACTCGGTCGCCAGGAGGGAATTGAGTCTCGACTGCCACCACTGCGACTGCAGTGAGGACTCGGCCCAGCAAACGCTGGCAGTATGCCCCACTTGGGCGCCGCAGCGCCGGACCCTCACTGCAGTCGTCGGAGGAGATCTCTTGCTGCCGCCCGTTGTATGGTACATGGCCGGCGGCGAGAGCAGTTTTACCGCGGTCGCGACCTTCTGCGAAGAAGTCATCTCGCAGAAGGAGGTGNTCGCCAGGAGGGAATTGAGTCTCGACTGCCACCACTGCGACTGCAGTGAGGACTCGGCCCAGCAAACGCTGGCAGTATGCCCCACTTGGGCGCCGCAGCGCCGGACCCTCACTGCAGTCGTCGGAGGAGATCTCTTGCTGCCGCCCGTTGTATGGTACATGGCCGGCGGCGAGAGCAGTTTTACCGCGGTCGCGACCTTCTGCGAAGAAGTCATCTCGCAGAAGGAGGTGGCGGAAAAGGCCCGGAAGGACGACCTCCATTCGGACCCGATCCTTCGTCGTCGAACCGGGCGGCGGAGGCACGCCTATCAGCGCCTCATGCCGCCCTGAGTGTGGCCGCGGATAGTCGGGACGGGTTTTTCCCCTCCATCCGCTTTACAGGCCAGCCGAGAGGGGGCGACGTTACGCGTGAGCCGTACGTCGCCTAAATTGAGAGTTTTACCATCAGACGACGGAGCCCGCTTCAGTGCGGGCAGGCGCTGGGAGGGGTCCGGATGGCGTAAGAAAGCGGTTCCCATATCTCTCCCGTCTCAGGCGCAGAGTGGTTTTAGTTGGTTCAATTCCGACACACCGTCCCGTCGCAAACCCCGGTGGGGTGTAGGCCCGAAAGGTTTCCACACGTAAAAAAAATGTAGCCTCCGGTATCCTGTATTTCTGTGAGGCCGTGGTATCACTCTGATCGAGCCGGCACATTCATGCTAAAGCGTGACTCTCACTCGGTATATGGTTTATGTAATATATTGTGAAATAAAACTTTCGTATGTGGACTTTGATCAAATACCAATCCGCATGTGTAAACCTTGCTGACAACAAGCGCGGACAGAAGAATATTTCAACCATTTGGGCAAGTATTGTTGAGTCTAATTCTGTATTGGGCAGTTGAAATAGGTCTTAATTGTATTTTGCACCTAATCATCATTAACTTCAGCTGCCATTCGCAAGGTGAGTGACATTTACTTAACCTAAAATTAGCCCCGCGATTCGCGAGCGATTGTTTTCAATTGCGGCCTAAAACCTTGTATTTCCCACTTTAAACAATAAAGCACGATGATTGGTCACGAATGGGTTGAAAAAAGTATAGAAGTATATGTACTGATAGAATACTTAATTCTATCAGTCAATCTGGCTTTCATAGTACAAACTGTGCGATTTTCTTACTCAGTAAGTTACATTGGGTATTTTCTTATATAATTATCTTTTACGAGTAACTAGCGTGTTCTTGTAAAAATATGGTTTTACCTATTAACCTAGAAAACAAAAGTTTTTAGGTTGGCCGCACACTCATAGTATCGTGCGGAATCTCTTAGAAGAAAAACTGTGTTAAAACCATTTGTTTTTTATGTTACATTGAATATTAAAACCTTAAAATGGTTTAAAAATCTTAATGGTTTTTAAACCATTTTAACCTTTTTAAAAAAAATATTTGTGTATCTTTTCTAGCCAGTAACAATCATGACAGATATTTTTCGCTTCGCCAAACAGGCAGAGTAAGAGTAGCCAAACAGACAAACAGACAAAATTATTAAAGATATAAGTATTTAACGTTCATGCCCTTCTAAAAGCATTTGATAATTATTTGATACCTTTAAACATTCGCATATTGAACCAAGAAAAAGAAATTGCTGTTCTAAAAAAAATCGTAGAGGGAATCGATCGAGCGCTTAATCGATATCGTTTTTACATCAAAAAGTGTGAAAAAGATATCTATTATACTGTGTATATATTATACTTTGTTACTACCACTGATTCTATTTTGTTAGGGAATAAGCCAGTTGAAAAGAACATTACACCTTCGAATAAACAAAGTATTTGGAATAGAAGCAGTCCAGCCGGTGTGTGTTGAACGCCTTCCTTTAACACATGTTTTCATAATATCCCTTCAGATGTTCACACTTATAGGTCATATTTGTTTACAAGGTTTAGATAATCGTTTGTATAATGTTATGGTACACTAAGTAAATTGTTTTCGAGTTTTTAGGGCATAAAGGCTCTATTACCTTTTAGGAAGATCGTTAGAGCGATTTTTGTAGTCCACTTTAGCAGATCTGTACTATCGTCTCATCCGTTGTCACGTCTTGTAATATACACATTAAAATAATATTAAAAGTATGAGTGTAACTCTGTCTATCTGTTACACCTTCACGGTTAAACCGTTGCACCGATTTCAATGAAAGGCTCGTAGATTGATACTTTGATTCTTGAGGAAGGACATAGGCGTAGGCGTGCAAAAGCAAAAGTTAGTTGTATGTATTTTTGATTTTCTAGAAATAATGTCTAAGTTTATCTTACCACCTGTCTGCAGAAAGTTGTGCACCTTTTCGTTATCCTGTAAGATGTCTGTAGACTGTCATTATTTACTTAAAACTGCTAAACTTCAATTTAAAGTTATACGTGCTAACACAGTAAAGTGAAGCTGCTTAGTTACAATATACACATATTCAAAAGCTGGGAGTTATATTCAATAAAAATATAAACGATTATGAATTAATCACGTATTATTCAGATTACATTACAGATTACGAATATTTCCTTTATATTAAAACAAATCATGCAATATACTGTTGTTACTGTGATAAAGTAATAGTGGCAGTTTGCCAAACCGTCAATGTGTTACTACGATCTAATACTACAACTTCCTATAGTTTGTACTCATATCGCTAAACCGCCTGCTTGGCGACTGGATGAGGATTATCGCCTATTAAAACACACCAACAAATTATTGAGATATTTTTGAGTGAAAACTCAAGCTTCAACACATGAACTTCATAGACATTTACAAAATGAACTCAAAAAGCCCAGTCCAGGGTTAGTCCCCATGTGGGGATCAAGCACACAACACACTACTCAGCGCAGTAGGTAGCAGTTTTTCATTTATGCCACCAGAGCTTAAAAGTCGAGTTGAGTTTAGCCATATAAAACTTTTATATTATTCAGGACAATAGGTCTCAAGAATTAAATTGAATTTCATTATAGTCAAGTCTTACTTTTGATACGCAAGCAACAATTTGAATCACAGAGATATAATTCATCTTTTTATATTTTTTTCGGCTCTAAATGAACCTCTATATGTGATGAGACATTATATTTTGACCTGAAAGATTTGGATGCTTTAACGCTGCACGACTTTATTCGCGTGATTAGTTCTTATTTCGTATCCCTCAGCGTTGACTGCCATAATTTTTAAATTTTAAGGTTCCAGCGGTTTAAATTCTGCTAGAATCAGTCAGGCAGGTGCAAATTGTTTATATGCACAAAGTTCCTTTCTCAGTACAGTATTAAAGCTTTTATCTGAATATAGAAAAGCTGTGTTAATATGCTTGTCCTACTTATATAATTATGTAACAAATATTTCAGTACATGACATGCCCACCCCATTAATTTTATTTGATTTGGGCATATTGATGTTTAAGAAAATATTAATAAATTCCGCACTGACAGATCACTTACGTACCAACGTGTCCCTGTTAGTAACTAGTAGACAACATTGTACCGACAGCAACCACATGACTGAAGCACTTTATTTATGTACGTGTTAATTATCTTGACGAGCCTGTCTTCCTAGGTTTTAATATTCTCAATACTATTTGAGGTTAGCTATAATATCAACAATTTTATCTGAGTATCAGTTTTAACACGGAACTACTGGTATAAACCAGCGCAACCCTGAGTCGATAATGGAATAAGTTGTCAGTTTATCTAAATACACTGGCTACTGAATAACGCTTGCCATATATGCTTATGGATTTTATACTCCGGTAATCTGACTCACTGGGTGAGCAAAGCATAGAAAAATAACGTTAGCAACTTATTATTGAATTCTTCATAGATTACTCTAAAGTCCTAACTAAAGTGTAGTGCAACTTCTCACTCATGTCTGCCCTACCGGTAATAGGTCCACCGTTGTACATTTTGTGTATAAAGTTATAAAACAAGCAACTAATATAATATTTGTTGATTTAAAGTTGAATTTTACACAAATAATGAACTTAAAACAAATATGATGACATCAGAAAGTAAAAATAAATAAATTAGAACAATGATAACATATTTTGGTAATATAACCTTTATCGTGCAGCACAATAAGTCTGCCGGTTATTAAAACCATAAAACTGATAGAAAATACGACACAATTACAAGGATAAGAGAAATATTCCTATTTTCTGTGTTATTTGTTATTTATGCGTAAACGCGTATAATGTTGTTTGTTCGGAAATTCTACTAATTGGATTGTACGTATCCATTTATCTGAAACAAATAAGTATTTTCCTCAAAATAATATTTGAAATACAGTAATTAAAATACTGATTAACAAAATGTAAGCAAATGCACTAATGAAGTTACAAAATTTAGAATGTTATTATTAAAAATAAATTATTAAGGAAAATAACTTATAACTAGTTCAACAGGAAAAGTCTGCATATGTACCTATTTAAGTTAAATTTATCATATGAACTATTTCATTAGCAACTGTAGAAAATATACCTACCTAAATATAAAGATTTTGTAGCAATAAACAGGAAATCCTTATACTCGTATGAAGTCGACGAGATCGTAATTGTTTTTCTCGTTAATTAAATTTAATTTTAACCGCCGTCATTATCTGGCAATTAAAACGTACACGAGCGAAGACCTTAGAAAATAATTACACGATTTTCACAAAATCGTTATAAATTCGTTGCTAGTTGAACATTTTATGCCGAGTTTTTTGGTTAGCAAACTTTGCAATGGTTAACAAGACCCGTCTTGGGAAAGACGGGTCAATGCCTGCCGGTGGTGACGGAAGTTCGCAAAGCAGAGGAACAAAATAGTTAATAAATTAAGTCGTTAAAAGTCCGTAAGACCCTTTTCCTCCCCACACCCCTCCTAAAAACTAAAGATATCTATGAGGATCTTACACACTGTCAACAAAAAAAGTAAGTTTTTCGGAACGTGTAAATGGTTTTGTTCTGCTTGCTATCGCTACCGCTGTTAAGGAACAAGTGTGCAGAGTTTGTTTATAGTTAGGTACAAAGTGTTGAATATTTATTTTGTTATGTCGAGTTTGATCGCACACTGCGGTGGGAACCGGAGTAGATGTCGGATACAAACAATATTATAAACAAAATTGATTATATTATTGATACAACAGAAAATTTCACACGTCATTTCAGATCTTGACTTCCTAATATAAATGAGGGTTAGTGTGAAGGCAGGTGGAACAAAGCTATTTGTTTATTATATTCCCTTGGGATTTTTGTTTTAGTGTTTACATAATAAAGTTGACCAAATTTTACGTTTTAAAAGACGATAAAACTTTGTTAAGACAACTCCCCCACTGGAAATATTGCTGTGTTTCGGGGGACTTCACTCCTGTGTTTTGGGGAAATAACACTCAGACTCAGAAAAAATATTTGTAGATCACACAAAATGTTGTCCCAAGTGGGGTTTGAACCCATAATTCTTAAGCACAGAAAAAAGTGGCAAATACCGTATAATACCACCCCACAAATTTTGCAGTCATAATTATCTGTAGTTAACAATATAGATACTGTATATAATAGAACTACATTTCTGTAGCTGGTCAAGTTATTCAGTTAAATGCTATAATATAGCAAACCAACATTTAAATTACAAAGCTAGTTGCTATTAAAAATGTCCTTGGTTGTTGGTAAGTTGGTATTAAGTCATTGTAGTCAAATACTCGGCCGAAAAAAGCCTTTAATTACGTACATACGACGTATCTTTGGCTGAAATTTAAAGCCGAGGTAATAAATGTTGTCAGGCAGCAGAATTCTATTTTTAGTAATTCTTTCCTTGCTGCGCTGAGTGAGTGAAGTTATATGAGTTTAAAATCCTCTACAATAATTTAAATCACTCGAGGTCTAAAAGGGAATTGCTCTTTGGAACTATCTTAAGTAAGTTTAGACTTAGAGGGTCAAAGGTTTCAAAAAATTCATAATAGCCTTAATCAGAAACAGAAGGAAATATTAGGATAATAATCGCATCACATTACCTACACTGAAAAACAATAATATGAGATATATTGTAGGAGATAAGTATATTCCTTTGTTGCAGGAGGCCGGTGTTTCTACATCCACATACTGAACCCGTCACGTTAATTTATAATTTAGATACAAATATGATGATGATATTTTCCTAGTCGATTACGGCCACGGTGGTCAAGCTCAACGGAGACCAGCGAACTACGCAGGAGATATTATATTGCACAGGTATGTGCGCACACACAGGTGTTCTCTCTGTTCTCTATCTCACAAAATCCGATGGGACGGTTAACCGACAACATCGGGGAGAGATCAGGTGCAGGATCGACAGTTTTACGTGTTCTCCTAAGCACGGAGGTTCAGACCCCAGCTGTGTGTTGCTGCTGTATATTTAGTATTTATATATTCAGAAAAACTCAAAACACTTTTGGCCCGACCCGGGATTTGAAGCCGTGACCTCTTGATCGCCAGTCGCATACTACTAGACCAACGAGGCAGTTACAAATATATTCAGTAGTTGTCACATACAAAGACCAATACTTCAAATTATTACGTTAGTAATAATAATAATACATGTAAGTGTTTTGCAAATGAACAGTACCTAAATAGCTTGTTGAAAAACCATATGCAAATATGTCTTTAAAACAGAAGCAAAGGAGTTTGTTTCTAAAGTTTTTATAATTTTAAAAAGAAATGCATTTTTATAACATTTTTATCCTACATGAGTCGTATGTATTGCTCACATACGCTTAGTATAGTATAGTTGGGTGCTTTGGTAAGTAACTTTGTACGGAAAAAAAAATATTGTAGGACAACAGTATAAACATCAATAAGAAGCGTTCGTATGTCATTTGTATCAACGAACAATCTCCTACTAGCTTTTCTTTTACTCACATCTACGATTCAAAGTGGAAAAAGGCCTTAATCCAACCCGATTACGTGAAAAAAAAGGAATTGTGTAACAAAACTTTGTTTACAAGGCTAACGTTACTTACAACTAGTTCCCACATTATGTACTGACAATGTCACAAAAAATGAACGATTTCGACAACATCTGCGCCACACAAGGTTGCGACTTTTGATAGCTACAGTAGACCTATGAAATCATCACTATTAAAAGAAATGGCTTTGTGTTTCTTTGTTCCTGCATTTTGCGATACAGTCGTTTCGGTAGGATTTGTGGTTTTAGAATATAATTTTCTGTATTTTTATGTATTTTCGTATAAAATTACTTTGCTGTCATACGGAATAAATATATTTTATGTTATCATGGAGGATATTTACGACGAAACTTTATTTAACGATGTGTTTGTGGCTTCCAGTAAATACAACTTTCGAAATATAAAACTTTTAAATTACAAAAAAACTGTATAATTACTTATAAAATATTCAGAAACATCTGTATGTTTACAGATTAAGTGTGACCACCGTTATTTATTCCATGGTAGTCGTAAGAGACTACTAAGGGATCGTGGTGATATAAAATATAGAGGTAATGTATTTCACACATATTTTTTTATTATAAACTAGCATTTACCCACAGCTCGGCCAGCGTACATGTCGGTTATTGTAGTAAAATATAGCCTATGTCCTTCCTCAAGAATCACAGTATCTTCAAATCAAATTTCGTTGAAATCGGTGCAGCGGTTTAACCGTAAATACAGACAGACAGGGTTATTTCGAATTTACAATATTCTTATAAGAAGTATGGATTTTAACTATTTTAACAGTCACCTTTATTTTTCACTAAACTACTCTTGGTAAGAAAAGTGACCAGTTGAGTTATTTCAAGTTTTAATATTTTGTTTGTTTTTATATCGTTTCAGGTAGGAAGAAAAAGTGATGCTGATTGCAAATAATAAATTATTGTTTTTATATCGGAGTATTTCTGACAACTTGCAAGGTAAATTGAAATATTTTCAAGCCGGTAAATTGTTTATATTATCTTCAACAAAGAATAAGTTATTGAACTTCGGTTCAGCTTCGGTGTTGGCTTTGGACAGAAATCAACCTTGGATCGGTTGGGTAGGTATGTAAAAAAGTGATATACCACCGAATTTAAATGATTTCCGCACATTATATGATTTGCACTCAAAAATGCTTAGATTTTGAGGTTGTTTGCCTGCGTTAGAAAATGTAATTGTTTATCGAGCTTATATATTGTATTGTACAATAAATGAGCAATGAACCTATTGCTTATTTATTGTGCCTAAGTCAAAAGTACAAAGCATTTTTAATACAAGACTTACACAAATGAAGCAGATTTCTAGTAACGAATATTTTGGTAAATGATGCCACATGCTATCGTGTTTGTTGTAAGTAATTTAACATTACAATGTTTAATAGTAATCACTTCCTTTTTCTAATTTGCCTGTGTGTGAAAACTTTTAATTGACCTTCTTGTAATTTTTACATATATATATTTAATATTTAACTATCTGTAAGTTTTCTAAATTGACAACAAAACAAGTAACTAATATAGTTAAAACTTGAGGGACTAAATGATAAACGTAATTTCTGACATAATATGATGAGACTAAACCAAACTTCTACAGTACCAGTGACGAAAGTAGACTTCATGTTAAAACTCAATACTAGTTATAGCAATTTTCTTCAAATGTATAAAGTAATGTAAATTCATTGCAAGTCGGTTTAGACTAGGGTTGCAGAGGTGTCCAGATCATCTAGTCTTAATAATAGCTTCAACTAAATCGGGACATCAAAACCTACTAAAGGCAACTAATACAAATATTATATATATAAATATAATAATAAATAATAAAAGTAATTTTGACACATAGTTGGTAAAAAAGGATAGCTTTAAGTCTATAAAGGATAACAAATTACTGCCCAGTGCCCGTATGCACGAATATTTGGACAGCATATGTCTTAGTGATATCAATAATTATAAATATTTATAATAAATAATAATAAATATTTCGGACATTTTAACACACAGCACCATCTAGTCCCAAGCTAAGCGGAGCTTGTGTTATGGGTACTGTACAACTGATATTAATACATTTTTTTTGTAAATATAGACATATTATACATAGAAAACAGCCATACTCCAAAAAAATATTTGCAGATCATGCAAAGATTTGGTCCGACTCGGGAATCGAACTCGATTATTTTATTGATCATTTTCTGTCAGATATTTAAAATGCCTCGGTCTTTAAAATTATAAAAATATTTAAACCTCAGATGATTTTTTTTGTACGTTCATCAGTATGCAAATAGTGGTTTAAATCCAAAGCATTCTGAGCTATTTTTGCAAATCAAACTCCTCACTGTCAAACAAAATATCACAAAGGCACTACTAGTGGTAGTTTTTAATAGTGGTAGTTGCAACTCACGTACTTTTGAATAGCCACTATTTTTATTTCAAAACTTTTTACTACTAAAATTTACCTTTAAACTTTAGGTACATCTGGATAATATATATCATGCGTAAAATCGCACATTGAAAGTTTACCAAAATAAACTGAAGTCACTGTAAATATAGAACAGTAATCTGTCTTCGTAAAACAGCTGTATGATGGCTTAGTCGAAACATTGACTAAATCTCTGTACTGCCTTTTGCGAAATGTACTCATAGGGAAGTGGTATGCCATGATGAGGTTCCATAGGGTTTATTACAGGTTTCAAAAACTTTTAATATGTATACTAATGTATGTGTTACTTAATTTTTCTGGCTAGGTTAAATCCATTTTCTAGTAAACGAAAGTAAGTTGTTGACCTATCTGAAAGTCTTGCTGAAGGAGCGCCAATCATCTCAGTTCGAGCAGTCCACATCCAACCGGTGCTACCTACTTTTTATAATCTCTACTGCTATTCCAAATTTAATCCAGCAGCAATTTTACACCATTTTTACGAAAATCAGGCCAATTCTTACTCCTCGTATGAAAAAGGAGTACAGAGAGCTAAAATTAAGGTCGTATGTCACCGTCACTGTGCGTCAACTAGTTAGATGTCATTTAATGATTGTCTTGCGAACCCATATTTTAGTATGTATCATGTATGTATAATGTATCAAGATAACTTTCTGTTTTTTGTATACTGTGGTAGAGGAAAGGTTTGATGACTCATCAATATCGTAAATATGACGTAAGGTCAACAACAGATGGGCGTCTATTTATCTTTGCTAGTTGTATGGCCGCGCCCTATTTATGCACGAAAATATTCAATTTCTTGGAATATACCCGAGTTTCGTGATTGCCTTGTAGGTATTACTCATTTGGTTCTAGTGAAATTGATTGAGAGTTTGATGAGGAAGTATTAATTATACTTTTCGGGAAAATCAAGTCTCTTTTTGTATTTCAACCGATCAGTTCAGTTGTTTTTTGTAATTGTAATTGAAAAATGTGTGTAAAGTAATCCAGGCATTAAGACCTTACAAACCTGTGCAAATTATAACACTCATATTCTACTATATCTTAAGAACTATATTTTTATTTGGATTTGTCTGTGATGTTTTACGAAACGAATACCTCACATGCGTAAAGAAAAGACATACTATTTTTTTTTTATTAGAAACTACCTATAAGTACTATATCTGTTTTATTACATTTGAAATAAATGGTAAATTGTCCTTAAATATAGATCAGAATGGATCAGGCCAATACCTCCTTCACCTAAGGCCTATGTCCAGCAGTGGATTATAAAAGTCTGTTGATAATACTTAACCATCCAAATAGTGATGTTACAAAAATACATCAACGAGTGAAATTACGTGTTCTTGCAATTCTATTTCAAATGCTGTGTAGGGAAACACTAATCACCTTTATTTTGTACAACAACAGCATTGGCTGAGCATACCCATTAAATTTCGACTGAAAAGAGGATGAGGTTGCTTCGTGTAAAGACGAACACGTGTAGTTTCACTTTTTAACAGCGGAAGATTGCATGTTGTAGGTTTGAAATTACCGGCAACAGTCCAGTAAATTAATCTTATCGTCTTCCTAGCCTTTATTATTCCCAAGATTATTTGGGGACGGCTTCTAGTTCAACCGGTTTTACCCGAATATCATTTTTTCCACGGAGCGATTGGCATCGTACCTTCGCAACCTTGTGGGTGAACTGAATTCGAAGATTGAACTAGTGTCAGTACGTTTGTGTACTATGTCCATTAGTGGACTACGATAGGCATGATGTTAATATGATAACTTCTCAATAGTGATATTCATAGGTGTTCATAACAATCGAGACCGATATCAACGGCTTAACGATCCATCCACCATCGTCCATACTTCAGTAAATGTATTTTTTATTGAATACTGTGGTTTTTGGTAAGGATCTTATTCTTGAGTAGTATTAATAGGGGACGCCAGTATATTCCATAATATTCATTAATATTTAGTATAGTTTAGGTATAATTAAATTAAGAAGAAAGTTGAAGAGTTTTGACTTTTACTTATTTATTTCTCTTTCTAAATTTCTACTTAAAAGCGATCAGTGAAGTTTATTTTTGATTATAATATGTGATAATTTCAAAACTACTTGTCATGAGACATTTAATCCATCCTAATATAACAAATTCGATATGAACTCTTTTTCTGTCTGATACGCTTTCATGGCTAATTCGTACATATATGGGTTACGGACAAGATATATGAAAAGAAAATCTTATATAATTTAACAAAGATGCGACGCAATGAGTGTTCTCTTCCTTTAAGCCAAGTCCTTATAGAACAATAAAGTCTGCTAGATTCATAATATATACACAAGACATTTAGAGCTGAACTAGCTGATCTCCGCAACCTCGTCTGCTCACCTAATTGCTTGTAACATGCTGTTATAAATCGTGACAAAATTTAGCGTGCGTAGCATGAAAACACAATTATATTAAACCAACCCAAATTATAGATATATGTTTTTTTTTTTCATACGTTGTTTTGAGAAACTTTAATTGTTTACGCAACACACGCAATAGAAGCTCTCAAAAAGAATAAATTTTACCTCGTTTTTGGAACATATTTCATTGATAAGCCGCTCTTTTTGGTCGTAGCATGATAACACATAGCCTTACTCGATAACTGGACTATCTAAGAGTGGAAGAATTTTTCAATCCACCAGCACTTCCTGAGATTATCGCGCTTAACCAAACAAACAAATTCTTCAGATTTATAATATTAGTATAGAATTGAGCTATTGATTACGCGAGAATTCACAGTCCCACCAATTCAAGACAAAGTTGACCTTTTACCCTTTACAAGCGTTCATAAAATAAGTGATCGTAAAACGCTACTCCATCTCAGCAAGACATAAATATCGATAATTTTATCTCTTTATTTTACATGTGAGAACATAACGCCTCTAGTTCTAGCTTTGCTTAGCACTTCATTACTCAAACTGGTATTACTCTCTCTGTTTAAGTCATAATAGGGCTGTAA
The DNA here is from genome assembly GCA_003709505.1 of Hyphantria cunea. Taxonomy (NCBI): domain Eukaryota; kingdom Metazoa; phylum Arthropoda; class Insecta; order Lepidoptera; family Erebidae; genus Hyphantria; species Hyphantria cunea. The sequence continues at coordinate 72,391 of PKRV01002141.1, forward strand.
TATTCAGCTGTGTCGATAAACTCCGGTAATAAAAACAGGTACGCTTCTTGCACAAAGAAAGATGAAACGGCTTTTGATATTTTTAGGCTTGAGCATAGATTTGAGTAGCTATTATTTGTCTGTAGTAAATACAAAGTATTTTTTCTGTTCCATTCTGATTCGATAAGTAGATCCTGAGTTTAGTAGATTAAAAAAAACAAAAGAGTTCTTCAAGAATTTTCTTATAATGGAATATAGGAATTGGTTACAGAATATTGTATATCTTAGTAGGTTGGACTCCGATATACCGCCTTGTCAGCTGTTGAAGGCTATTTGCTCAGTTTGTTCCTGCGCCCAAAAATTTAATAAATAATCTCTTATATTATTTATCTTTTATTCATATACTTGAGCGCCTGTTTAAGTTTATATAACTTAGAATACGCTTCTATTTTTAGTGATATATAGAACTCAGCAACAAAGCAAAGTCAATCTTGACTGAATTGAAATAAACTAGCAATTCCAATGTCAGTTCTGTTAGCCTTTTCAACTCCTATTTTAAGACCAATTTCTAAGTTTATAGAAAACTAATAAAACTATCCAAAATAACGGAGTCGTTTTTAAGAAATTGGCCAACATTTTTTACTATCTATCACGTTGGCTGAGCACTGAAGTCTTGGATTTAAAATCCTAACACGCATACATAAAGAGCGATGTAGGTACAATCGGGTGGGCTTTTAACTTCTTAATACAATACAAATACTTCCAATAATCTATTGATGTAAGTTTTCAAATAATAAAAGAGTTTAGGTTGTGGTTCAAATATGATTGTCAATATGGCAATCCTAAATCAACGAGAAAAGAGCAACAAACCTATAATTAAAAAGTAACCAGCATTTTAAGTAAGATAGTGTGGTAACATTCAACGGTCGATTAAGCGCGCCTTTCGAACACCTCTCTAAATGAAAGGCTAACAGCATTTAGATCAAATTATTTTTGAAAAGCATTTAACTTATGCTATAATGTTCAAAATTGTATCAAGATTTTACAAAACTTTCTACAAACTGGTTTCTTTGGTGAGTAATAGGTGTAATGTATTTTATTTAACAACTGTTTTTATAATCTAGGTGAGCTGGTCTATTTCATCGTAATTTTCATGGTCCAACGAACTATATGACTCATAGTTTGTTTAATAAAATATGTATATTAAATTTGTATCATGTTTTAAGTATCTTTGCATTAAGTAGTCAAAAAAAAAATTAAGGTATTGATATCCACACACTTGTAAATCATCTATTTCTTTGCGAAAAACAATTTTGCAAAGCTGTTTGTGACCCGTAAATAAATATACAAGTACTATGTGTTATCAGATCTTTCATAATTATAATGGGTATGATTTTGTAAAAAAATAGTTTTTTAAAAAGTAATAAACGAAAAATAAGTGAAATAAGTGTTTAGGAAAGTTTCAATAATCTTGGTGCAGCAAAAATATGATTTTGCATTTTATTTATTTATAGTCAAACAATATTGAAATTTATATAAAACATAACTGAAAACATGCCCCCGCGGGAAAAGCATGTTTAAAGATAAATTAAATTCAGTGATATGCCTTCTGCTTTTTGAAGCCTGTTGGTACCTTTATATACAGTTTGTCATGCATTTCAAGATTCAGTAGATGATTTGTGACTAACACAGAGCGTATAAAACCCAACTTCCGAGTAAACCTAAAATAGAACAATGTTCATCATTGTCCACAAAATGTATCTTCTATTTTTCAATAACAGGAACATATTTTAATATTTCTAATTAAAGTCAGTATTTAATTAGAAATTATTAATTAGTATATAAAATACAGTTACCAGTAACCACTTAATTAATTAACTGTTATTCCCAATTTGAAAATAACTCTTATGTTATATTTTCCCATAACACGAAAGCGTCTCTTTAGTCTTTAGTGGTTAACCGAATAAACTATTATTATTAAATATATATATATATTATTAAACTAAAATTAATATCGACATATCAAAACAGGTAATATACGCACGTTTTAGCTATATAAGTAACGAAACTGTGTCAGAGCAAGCGAAATTTACTAAATTTTTAGGCAGCAAAAAACTTTTGACTTCAACATTCAGTGGCGCCCAGTCATTGAAAATACGGACCATCTGATATTGACATAGGGAAGGTGGTTATAATTAGAAGGTATTCTTACAGAATACTGAAGATACTTATGTGATCTACATTGTTGTGCTGCAAAATATAATTTACTCAGAAATATAACTTTATTTATAACTTAAGTATTTACTGAAGGATAAACTTCAAATAATTATTATTTGGCATATCAGCATATCTCTCATAACTTTACTTACCGTAACAAAAGTGCAGTACAGTCCTATCAACATAATTTTTCAACCCACAAATTGACTTTGAAGGAATTTTAATTGACATATGTAATATACTATATAACTGATGAGGAGTAAGTTAAAATATTTAATCAAAACATGCATTATAAAATATATTAAACTAACCTTAAACTTATTCCATAAACACCAATTTAGAATTCGTATATTACATACTTTTAAATTATGTTCGATTGTAAATCAGTAACTAATAATTTATTAGATAAATAAAAATAATAAAGAAAGATCAGAAATAGGCAGATTTCATCAATGGCAACACTTGATACACTTTTCGGTCACTAGTAATTAGTAACAAATTTTTTTATGTTTTATTTGCAAACATAGACACTGCACAGTACTGTCTCATTTTAGAAAACAATATGCATATAAATAATATTCTTTGTTTTATTTATATTTTATAATACTAACCCTGTCAAACATAGTACTGAGTATAACAACTAATGATGTACATATTTTTGTGTCGAGATTGCTAAAACGTTGGAAAATGACATTAAATGTCATAAGCTACTTTTCATGGACTTGACACACGAGCGGAGCCGTGGAAATAAGCTTATAGTCTAATTTTGATATAAGAACACATATTAACTTTTTACAATACACCTGACAATATAACTTTCAAAACATTGGGATAAAATGATGTTGTCGGAAGAGTCATACAATTTATTTTATTTTTTGGACATCTCCTTTATGAGAACTACGTCATCCAGATGTCAGTTGATGTGGTCAAAATAAAATGTAAAATAGAATACCCTTCCTTAGTGGGTACCCAGGCAGGAAGGGTTCGATGATCCCTTCCTGCCTCCAAAAGGTCAATCGATAAAGATAATTACCATGACGGCAATCACTTTACTGAGCGTGACAATACCTATTCCAATGGCCGCCAACAAGCCACACCTCTGCTCCTCATACGCCGGGCATTCTGCCTTTTTGTGGAACATCATGTCCACGGTTCGGCCATTACAGTGGTGGCGTTCATTATGGGTCACACAGTTGATCTCTAAAGCATCTTTCTTGGGAGGCGAAGGGTGTGTGGGCCACCCAGAAAACTAGCCTACCTACTAAACCTCATTGCGGCTTACCTCGGCAGTCGCGAGAAGCTCAACCTCAACTGCTCCTGCCTCGCCTCACAGATTAGGTACATATAGGGATAACAACGGTCACCCAGGGGTAGGACACTATCACACGTCTCATCGGTCTACACTATAAGAGTTACCGTGGGAGAGCCACGTTTCGCTATGAATGGGCTGGCTCGACCGGAGTGATACTACGGGCTCACAGAAAATATTTGCGCTGCGTTTCATTGAGTGAGTGAGGATACCGGAGGCCAACCATTTTTTTTTTTTTTTTT